>VZRO01006867.1:173274-226365 GCA_013397915.1 Daphoenositta chrysoptera | reverse complement strand
CGGGGACTGGCGGGACGGCGAGTGCCGGCTGCTTTCCCCCAGGCCGGCGGGGAGCCGCGTTTCTCTTCGCGTCGCTGCCTCCGGAGCGGGCCCCCCTCGCTTTCCCGGCCTGCCGCCTCCCCGGACGGGCTCTTCCCTGTCGCGGCGAGGGGAGGTGGATGTGCTGTCCCGGGGAGCTGCTCCTCTGGAGGCACGGGAGGCGTTTGCTGCAGTGTCGCCCCTAACCTGAAAGGAGCTATAAGCAAACGCATAGGGGCACAGCTTTAAAGGACAAGGAGTGGGGAAAAAAAGAGTCAGTAGTGTCAGCCTGTGTACTCAAGTCGTCTTCTTTCTGAAATAAGTAAGTATTAGGAGATTTATAATGAGCTTGTCTAAAACATGTAATTATAGTTATGTAAGAGAAGCGAAAAGATTTCTGATGACATGTTTTTCTGTTTCTCTCTTCTGCAGGTTGTTTTTGTGTTGGGATGGGTAATCTGGTGTCTTTGCAGTGACTTGAAGTGGTTTGGACTTGTTTTAAGTGGAAGATGTGGAGTGGGCTGTTACCTCCAGGACTGAATGAAAGTGATGTTGATCTGAGTTCTGATGATGGAGACGAATCACCTGATTCCTGTTCAAAGCAAGATGCAAAAGAAGATCCTGAAAGAGTTCAGGGGACTGGACAGGAAAGTAATGCCAGCAGTGAACCTATTGGGGTACCAGGGACAGATGAAGAAGGTGAATCTCAGACGTGCCCTCCTGGAGTTTCTGTAAATATCTGGAATGTATGTGTCATTACAGGTCTCCAAATGAGCATAATGCAGGGTACTCAAAGCTGAATGGCTGATTTTTAGATTAAAATAACTCAATGGGAATAGTCAATATACAAATCTGAAATAAGATAAAATACAATCTGAGTATATACACCTTAAATTGTTTCAAGGAAGGTGAACAGGGAATTTAGGAAGGAAGTGATTAAGTAGTAGTTTGGTGGTGATGGAAAGCACAGCAGGGAGTTGTCATAACTATACAGTTGCATAAAACTTGTGTTTTCAGTGGTTTATGGGCTCTGAGCTGCTTTGGTGGGTGCTTTCTGCTTTAGTAAGGGTTTATAGCTCTGTGTATCAGCCACTGTGGGGGTGCTGCATACCTGGGGGGTGGAGGTGTGCCCTGCTGCTTGCTGTAGGGCTTAATTGCAAGCAGTCAGACTCAAGAGTTCCTTATAACCTGAGTTTGCAGTTGCATGTAAAGACTGGGGGAAAAAAACCACAATCTGTGTTTCAAGCTTTGGATTCAAAATAAGAATTGGCAAAAAATAGTTGCTCTCTTTCATGTATCAATCCTTGCAGGTAGCCTGCTGTGCAAGGACCATGCTGTCACTAATTTGTGGATTGTGAACTACCAGCTGGGTAATAACAATACATGGAATAGCTCAGGAGTGCAGAACCAGCAAAAGTGTGTTCTGTGTCACATCCCAGGAGAGAACTGTCAGATCTGAACAGTCCTGGGCTGTAGGGAGGGCAGAAAGTCAGAGAGAGGTGATGAAAGATGAGCACCAATTCCACTTTAACACCATCAGAGCTGGATGTTCTCGATTTATAAATTGGGATGTCATAGATGACTCAGGGCACTGTGGATAATTAAACATTTCTCAATGTAATTTCTTAAAAATGGGGGAAAAATTGAAAATACTGACTCGCTTTTTCATAATCTTGTAGAAATTTGTGGAGCTTCAGAAGAAACACCGTGAAATGAAAATGCAAGCAAAAGAGGAAAACAGGTGCCGAAAAAGAAAGCGCCGCCGAAAAGGTGCTTTTTTTATAATTAACAGAATTCGTTTTTTTTCAAATTGAATTAGTATCAATACATGCTGTTTTCTGGGGTTGGTGTTTTTGGTTTTTGGGATTTTCATGTGTTGTTTTGTTTGGTTTGGGTTTTTTTTTTTTAAATCATGAATTGTATTCTAGCTGTTAAATAGGATTTTATTTTTTCACTTGTATACATCACTTGCAAGGTTGTAGTGAGGTTGTAGATTGCTTCATAGAATGCAAGTAACATATTTGTCCTCTTCTTAAAAAGGAGGCAGAACTTGCTCAGTTAATACTGATTTATAATGGTGAAGTGTGTTTCAGTAGTTCTTTAAAACTTGTATATTCTGGTTAAAACTTCAGAGATATTGTAGGAGTTTCTAACAGCTGAGTGGTTTAATGAAAATGATCCACATGATCACTGGGTACAAATCCCAATGTGTTGATCTTACAAAGGAAATGTGGCCAATTAGAGCTCTGTTAACTTCATTGGATGCTGTGGGGTATCACTGTGTAATGTTGGACTTTTCTTTCTTTTTTTTCCCCTTAGCAAAACAGAGAAAGACCGATGAAGTGGCTCAGAGGTATAACCAAGTCAATGGGATTATCTGAGGTCTGTCAGTAGCAGGCAAAACTTGTGATAAGCTTGACCACATTCATAGCCAAAGCCTAGCTTTGAGCACTGTGTAAAATATCTTTTAAATTTATTCAGTGTCTCTGGTGGGTAGGCTGAATTTGTACCAGTGATTGCTTGATGGAGTGTTATTGCTTAATTTTAAAAATCGGCAGAAATGTATTATTTAATGTAATTTATGATATACTTAATGTTCTTCCTACTTACTGCATACAGCCTCCTGTTCAGCCTGCTCCTTCCCTTCTTTTCCTCCTTGGTAGTGTTAGGTTTATGGTTGGAGTCGATCTTAAAGGGCTTTTTCAACCTAAACGGTTCTATGATTCTATCAGCTTGCTTTCAAGATTGTGAAATTACACTTACAAAGGGGAAGGAATAATTAATTTCACTTCAGTTAAAAACTGAATGGGTGAAAAGACCATGTCTGCCAAATGGAAGAGTTTATTTTAGCTTTGGAAAGGATATTACAAGTTGTGGAAAGGGAAGTGATTATATTAATGACTTGTTTGTTTGTTTTTAGTAGTCAGCAGTTGGAAAATGAAGACAAATGGAAAGAACTTACACAATACTTTGGAATCAATGATAGATTTGAATCACCTGTGGACAGCAGAGCTCCACAAAAGGTGACTGTTAATACAAAGGCAGTGTCAGTCTGTGTTTGGCAGTAAAAGAACTTGTCCTTAACTGAGATAGGAATAAAACTGGGGCTATTTGAGAGTAAAGGATCAAGTCCCTCTGAGGAATTTTGTACACTTTTTAAATAAATGTCCTTGAATGGTTGCTGTGCTTTTAAGACAGTATCCAGGCTTGTTTCCTGTCTGGTTTTGTTTTCTCCTGTTGTGAGAGACAGAACACTTCTTAGCATTGTTTAACTTTTCCTTTTCTTTTGTTTCATCGTGTTTTAACTTTAAAATGTGTCACATAAATCCTTCAGTTGACACCAGTGGCTACAAGGAATAAAGGGGCAAACCTAGCATATGTTTAGACTGGATTCATTACACGTTCTGTTCATAAATATTACTGTGTAACTAGTCATACCTGAAATAATTGGCACACATGATGGATAAGTTAAGAATCTCACTGTATTGTGAGTTTCTGGTCGCACTGTTGTTTCTGTTGTTTTTCATGTGGTGAAGTTCTCTGTAAGTTCTATGACAGTAAATGTTCCGTTTGCTTCCTTTATGATAATTTTTGTATTTTTCACTTTCTTAAAGTAAGTTTCTGCATGCAGGTCATGAGGATTTGTTTGCTTCTTACTTTTGGTGCCTATTTAGTTGTCATTAAACTGCTCTGGATAGATCTGGAATGAGGCCCCAAGTGTTAAAATGCAGATGATTTCCTTGTAATTTCAGGGATTTTATCACTAGTGCAAGATATGTCTCATTATTTTCAGAAAAGGCATTTTAATAGAATTTCCCATCACTGCAACTTCCGACTGTGTGGTTTTTTTTCATCTACCACCTGAAATAATTCGAGTACAGTGTTTGCAGATCACTGTTTCTCAAGAATTCCATTAGCTTTTTCACTTTTATCTCTTAAAAAAGTGTATGTTATGAAACTATCAAATGTGTTTTCTTTAGCTTCACTAATATTTAAAACCAGTGAAACTGTAAATTGTCTTTTGTTATGAGAGTAAGTTTTTTGTGAAATTCTGAAGTCAGTGCCTACTGCTGTGCTACCCTTCTGTATTCCATCAGAAGTTTCCAACTATAATTTCCAGGAAATACTTTCTGTTGTTACATTATTTGTAAGTGTTGCCATTAAACAAGTTATGTTACATTGATTGTAACCTCAGAAAACAACCTTTAAATCTTGAAGCTTTTTCATTGTTTTCCATAGGGCTGCTAGAATTTATAATTTATTAGCACAGTGGAGTGGCTTTGTGCCAGAACTCTGTTTTTTGGATAAAGATAAGATCTCAGAACTGTAACGATACAGTGGTAATTGCCATTCTTCATGTTACTTGACACATATATTTCACATTTTGTTTAGAAAGCTCCAGGGATGGAAGAGATAAGCCAGATCTTCAGATGAAATTTTATTGTGACAGGCATAAACTAGCCCGTGTAATTTTTTTAACCTATAGTATTATCCTGCACATAAGGTGGAACTAATGCAATGATTTGTGCTCAGGCGGCCTCTCAGTGAATTCTTAATTATACTGTCCATTACAATACACAGACAGAGTGATTTGTGGTACACAGAAATTACAGGTTTATGCAGTGTCTTAAAGAATTTTATGAAAGAAATATTTTTAGAAAGGAGATACTCCCTTTAAGTATGTTCTTTTTCTTCTAAAGATATTTACTTTTTTTCTTTTTCTAGTCTGGCCTTGAACTGAGCATAGAGAAGTGTGTGGCTGAAGGTGACATTGCCAAGGCTGAGGAGCTGAGTGACAGATTAGCCATGCGTGAGGTAAGTGGGCTGTTAACAAAAACTCTGAGGGGTCGTTCAGTTGTGCACATCTGGACTAAAAGTGCCACGACTAAAACAGCATCGAAGGTTCTTTGCAGCATCTTTCTTGTTCCCTGAGCAGATTCCTGCCAGTGAGTGAAGGAGTTTGCTGCTGATCAATGATCAATGCATGAGCAATGCTTGGACAGCTGTAGCTGTGTTTAAGAATTGAAAATACAGCCAGGAACTATCCCAAGTAACCTTGCTTTAGAGCCTGGCTGCTCACTCCACAACTCAGAGGAGTTGGTAGCTGGTCATCTATATTGAGCTTTTGATTTTTCTCCACGTTGCAAGCCAAGAGCACAGGAGTAGGATGTTCCCTTCCTCTCAGTTCCCTGTGCCTCATATTTTTTTTGCATTATCTCACCCATAAGCTTGGGAAGTCTGAAGACAGATAGAGATTTAGCAAGCCTAGAGCAAGTAAGGACATATGAACCCCAGGTGTGTGCCCATACTTTTTTTACTGTGTATTCATGTGGTCAGGAGTTGATGGCTGGAAGAATTCTGAAGAAGACTGGGTGTAGAAGGTTGTCAAATACACTGCTGTAGCCTTAGAATTGTGTTGGACTTTTTGTTTTTCTCCTTGCCATAACTGTTTAGTGTATAAATACATATCTAAGAACAAATCCAGGGAAACACCATTTTTTCAAGATGTTGTAGCTGAGTAATTCTCTGAAAGCTGTACTCTCTTTGCCACAAAATGGGACCTTTTAAATCTGGATGTACTGCTTAGTGAATACTTAAAACTGGTGAGGAATCTATCAGGTAGCTCTGGTAATTTCATTTAAGAAATTGTTAAATTGGTGCACATATGGTAGGTGGTAGCAGCTGAAGTAGCTAAAGTCCGTGAAGGCTGTTTTGCCCACTGCTAGTTGTGCATAGGGGAGAAAATGCAGAGGAAAAAATTAGGATAAAAAGATAGCCAAATAGCTTTGAAGCCAGGAAAGGAAAAAAAAAAAAAAAGTACTATTTTAGTGAGTGAAGAATCGATCATTTTTAAGTCATTTGAGTTGTATGATTTAAACTATAAATCTTCTAGATTTTTTTTCTAAAAATTAATTATATAATTTTTGCTTTCATTCCTTTATCTTGCATATTCTTCCATCTTCACAGAGGTAATGGGAATTTTCTGTCCACTGTATATGCTTGCAGAATTCAAAGGTATTAGAAAAGGATTAGGAAAGCAAAGATGAATTTTGACTGCTTCTCATTCTCATACAAATATTTTTCTTAAATACAATGTTTTAAACTAAGCTTTAATGTAAAATTGCAGATTTAAATCTGTTTAATGCAGTGTATTACAATATTGTGATGGCTTTAAAAACAGATGGCTTTTGAAGTGGGAAATACAGTTCTTAAGGTTCTCTGAGGTTAGGTAAAAGTAACTGTTCCTCAGTGAGTGTTCTTACAAAATCATTAAACTCCTCCGTTTAGTCACTCAGGGCAGTTTCTAATGACTAGACTCTTATCTGCCTTGTCACCAGTGATCACAAAACTTCAGTCTGCAAAGATAACAGCTATTGACAGTGGTAGAAATGTGTCCTGATGTTCCCTTTAAGTCTGACCAGCTTCTGACTGTTTTATTACCTTTCATGTGTACAACATGAAAAACACTTGCTGTTCTCCTTCACAAATGTCATTATCCCATCTCCTCTAAAGTGGTTGGAGTATTATAATCAATAAAACATACTGAGGTTCTAGTGCAAATTGTTTGACTATAAAAACAAATTAATGTAAGAAGTTTTAAGGTTTTGTAATATTTATGATAAACTGTTATCTGATTTTGGTAGCCATGGGATTATACAACATCTAGCATATCCCAGGTGCTACAGCAGTGTATTATTATTTGTGGAACATTAGCTCCAAATTGTTGACTTTCAAATATTAGCATGTTGTAATTCTGAAAACAAAATGCTTGAAACGTTATTAGTATTCACAGCCTTGACTTGGTTTTGGTTAAGTGGGTTTATCTGAACAAATAGTATGTTGAAAGAAAGAAAACTCCAATGACTGGCTTGATCTCTCATGAGGAGTTCTGTCGAGGCAGAATCCATGTGAATTCACTGGGGTTCTCTGCTCATGGAAAGATGTGCTTCACTGCTCACTGCAAGGTTCATTTTCCTTTGTGATTTTCAGAAGCTCTTTTTTTTTTTTTTAATGGATCTTTTAAAATACTTTTTTTCCTGAGGAAATTGTTCTAACATTGACTGTTTGACTGAAGAGCTATAAAAAGAGGATTTGATTATGGAAGAGGTTGATTGAAGAATCATTGTTTTGTGTACAAGTACACTTAATAAAATACTGCTTTCATGTTGTATAGTATTGATTCAATTGCTATTTTTCTTCTCTTAGCAATTTACAGAAATGTCCATTTTAAAATACAATACCTCTAAGAAGTTAGTTAATTTTTAAATTATGTGGCTATTTGTATCCCTCCAACTTCCAAATGCAACACAACTCTGTGAGCAAGTCAGGCATGGAACTATACTGTGGCTGTATTGAAGTACCACTTGTGAAATCTGGAGTAATAAGTGGATGAATTATTGTTCCTTTATCTCAATTTCATCTCTTTATGTATAGTTTTCATTTTTCTTGAGCGGTGTTACAGGGCTGGGGACAGAGGGTGTGTGAGAAAGAGCTGTCTTCTGTTTGGGGTGCAGCCCCCCTTGCAGCCATGTGAGAAATGTTCAGTGGGTAGGTGTTCTTTTTGAAATCAGGTGTATGGGGTTTTAATCGGCACCATTTTCTTTTGCAAGAAGCAGTGACTGGAACCTGCTGATAAAGCTTTTGCTTTGAGGCACAGATCCCAGAGTTCTTAAAGCCGTTTCCTGCCTTAATAAGTGAAACTAATTTTTGATGTATAACATTTATAAGCCTGTGAAACTGATAGGGCAGCTTCAGTATTTAGAAAAATGAAGCCAAAAATAAACAGATGATGAGTATAGACGGTAAAAACATGTCCTAAAAAGCAAAGGAATGTCAAAATGATGCTGTCAATATCCTGTCATTATGACACAGTGAGAATAGGTTTTTGAAAATCAGATTCATTTAAAATCAGTGATGACTTAGGCAATATGCATAATCTAGCAGCTGTCAGTGCATCATGGAGTTTTACATTCTAAAAACCTGAATGATACTGCTTTAAGGTTTTGGGTCTTCAGGTTTCCATGTGGTACTTGTTGCAGGTTCTTTAAGGAAAATGTTAATACACTGCAGTAAATGAGGCTTTGGGCGATTATTTGTTGTTTTCTTTGCTTTGACAAATGCACACAAATGCTGATTTTAAAACAGAACTTCTGAGTCCAGGAGTATTCCAGGTTTTGGAGTGAGAGTTAGAACTTGGATACCTCCTGCATGAGGCTGTATTTAGTAGTGACTGCATGGTGGGTTCCTGTGTAGCTTTTGAGACTGGCTGGTGTGTTCCCCCTTTTTTATTTGCAGTTGCAATTCTGTTATAAAAATGAACTACACTTCTATAATGATGCTGAATATTCCATCTAATCTCTTAGCAAACCTCACTACAAAGTATTAACCCTTGTCTCCTGTTGTCATTTATCAGGGTAGCAGATCTTTACCTGTGGCAACCTTGGCCATCCCCACAGCATGTTTTCTTGTGGGGTGTTCTGCTTCATTGAAAGGTCTGGTTATCCTGAAATTCTTGATTTCATTAGTTTATACACGAGGGAAGTCTTTCATGAAAAAATACGGGCATCTCTGCATTATGTTGTAGAGAATAATTTAGGTCTTCAGTAACTCTGCTCCTTCAGCTTCTGGCTGGAGCACCTCAGTGCTGTGATGCAATTACAGTGTCCAAGATCAGCACTGCTTTGATAAATGTGTTGGGCAACAGCATCATGCAGGTGGGTCACACTCCATAAGTTAAGTCACTGTAGATCTTCAAGCACAGTTAGACTACTGAATTATGTCTTTCATACCTACAGTACATTATTATTAATATTAAATAACTAAGCAATTCAGTGCAGTGTGCATGGTACAATATGCACAGTTAGGGTTTATTGTTGTAATCCAGTTGCTGCCTTTGTTATCACATTCCAGGGCTTCCAGCATTGGCAGAGTCCTTCATGTTTTATAGTTGTGCTTCTCAGATGTAGACTGGCATACCTACAGCTATTGTTTGAACATTGCATTTAAGGATGACTTGTTTAACTTGAGAGATGCCAATAGAAATGTTAATGTTAATGTAGGAGGTACCCAAAAAATTCTGAGCCTTTTAGAATGAAAGCTATTAAGAGAATAAAGTTTATGTGAACACTTATCTGGGCTGAAATGACATGATTTTTTGGTGATGCCTGAGGGTAGGATAGCTGAGATCTAATAGTAGCAGGTACTTGGATATGGAGCTGGGAACAGACACTTGGAATTATATCAACTTTTTAATGCTTTGTAAAAATCTTTCTGGAATACTATCTTGAGATGTAATTAAATTGTTCCTACTGTGTTAGTGGGAATCCACCTAGATTTTTAAAAAGAATAGATGTTGATAAATTAGAACACTGTGACTGTGCATAGCTAGATGTGTTTATCCCTTTGAGTAAGGATGGTATGTGCAGATACCTGGTAATTTCAGTCTGCTATAAATCAGTTTCAGTTTGGAGTGATACTTGTAGAAATTATTTTCATACGTAAACCAAAAAATCTTAAAAGATTCCCCAGCACCATGCCTTAAATATATTTTCCAAGGTTTTTTCCCTCTAGAGAAAGGTTTTCTTCATAGTGCTTTTGTGCTCAAATCATGGTTTGGTGTCTCTAAAAGCAGAATGCAGATTTCCTATTGCTCTAATATTGTGAGAATTAATCTGACTAAAGCTCCAACTTTGCACTTGTTGGTGTTTTTGTGTGAACTGCCTGGTAGGTAGGTGCCACATTGTCTAAGAACACATTAGCCTGAGGACTGTAACTTGAACACAATAAAATAATCTTGACCATATTAAATTTACCTGTCAAAAGTAACTTTTAAAATATTTTGTAATTTAGTGTGCTAAATTGCTGTAGCACTTGTCTGTCTCTAAACAGCACAGACTTTTTGACAGCACTTCCTAAGTACTTGGCTTAGTGTCTTCTGGCATTTTGGGGAAAGACTTAAAAAGCTGCAATTTATAGGGACACTGGTATTTAATCAAACTTAAATGAAAGATCTACATCGTAATTGATGAAATTAATTGGCTGTTCACTGGAATATCATCCTCATGTTACAGTAAGATCAGTCCTGCTGTTGTCTTCAAAATTTTATGCATCAGTTTTGACCATTTTCTCATGATCAAATTAGTATCTCCTGTCTGAAAATAACCTCTAGTCATATAAATTAGAAAGGGAAGTACACAAGGCAGTTTGTGGGTCATTACTACTGAGAACCATTCTGGAAACTGGTTTCCATGTGAGAATCTGGGTAGGATGTGATTAATTGTGATGACATTACTGTCAGATATGGACAGGAGTTAGGACTTGATGCTATTCTGCTCGTACAATAAAATTTCTAAGTTCTGTGCAATGTTCAGAATTTCCCACAGTGTTTTTAGGTACCTGAAGTGATGCAATTTTATATGGAGTATAACCAAGCACAAATTAACTTGGAACTCTTGTTGTTGTAGAACTGCCCCCCTGCCGAAAAAAAAGAAAAAAAAAAAAGAGGTTTTTTATCTGCAAAGGATTTCCTTTCTTACCTTAGTGAAGGTGCTTCCAAATATTCCTCTTCATTGAGGTGGTTTTCTTTTAACCTTTGGAACATGACAGGGTTATCACCTAGAATTACATTCTTATGCTCCCTTAATTATGTATATCTTTTCCTTAACAAACCTTAAAAAAAGATTTCAGATGTTACAAGTCTAATTAAAGAGACAGACAAAGCACAGTTTATACTGTAGATTTTTTCTGCAGTTCAATTAATCAGCATGTTTTCTCTTTTAATTAAAACCATTTTAGTAAATTAAAGCCCACAGCAAAACACATATATAATTTGTTTGTAATTAGCTCTTAATTGGTGGTAGTTGAAGCTTAGCACCCTTGGTTTCTTTCTTCATGATTGCCATTTTATTAGCAGCCAGTCATTAATTAATCTTTTTTTCTAATTAGCTTATAAAACTGTTGATGGCACATTATTGTAAATGTGATTTTAAGTTCAAAGCTTGTTAATAAGCTTTCTTACTTAGAAGAACAGAGATAAAGAAATTGCTGAAAACAGTACTACAGTTCTTTTTTTAAAACTGCCTTTGTTATAAGGGGGCTCTGTAAAGCATCTAACAGCTTATGGTTAATTTTTTAATTCTGTGTTTTCTCATGAATGGAAGAAGTTACTTGCATTTAAATGTTTAAGTCTAGCAAAGAGCTTAATATTAGAACAGTTTTCTGTCCTTGCTCCATTACTGTGTCATCCAAATAGAATATGATGTTGTAATACACAGCATAAAAATACAACAAAGGTATTACAAAGTATTTTACAGGGGAAGTTGAGCACATCATTGAAAGGGGACAATTTTCACTGCAAAATCCACTCGGTATTCTTGTTTGCTTTATATATTTTATATACGTCAGCAATGGATAACATTCCATAACATAAAAGGAGAAAATCATTGCTAGAGGCAAGCCTGAAATAACTAGATTCATATTTGATGAGAAACTGTAACACTATATTAAAAGGCTGTTTGGCTTCTGTGCTATGATCATAGGATATTTCAGGACCTGTTTGAATATAGATGTTTTGTTGGAGCTTTTGTAGATTTAATGTTTTGTATTTCATACCTCAGTATTTCTGGAGCTGTTCTTGATTCTGTTGTCTCAGTACTTGTATCACTCAGCGTTTATGTTTTACAGTCCTATCTTAAAGACAAGTCTTTGCTTTGTGATATTTAATGTTAAATGTCCTGATTTGCAAGGAAGTTTTCTGGAAGTTACAGTAGATTCTGTTGCAACTTAATAAAAATGTTTACTCTTCTGCCTGAACTTTACATTCTATTTCAACTTCAGCCATTTCTTTGCTTGTTTTAAAAGTGTTTTATGATGCTGTGCAAGAAACACTAGAAAGGGATAGCTGACAAGGAAAAAATTAAAAATTGGATAAAAAGTAAATGAATAATGTCATATTACTAAAAAGATGAGAGGCTAATTTGTGCCGACTTTTTGCTAATTTTGTTCAAGCCTCAAAATGAGGAGCTGTCACCCGTTCTGTGTAGCACTGATGACAGTGCCAATGATCCATGAAATAAGCTGCCGCTGGCTTTGTTCTGATAAGAATGAACAAATCTGCACAATGTACGGCTCCCAGAATCTCATTTTCATACTTGCATGCAGGCTAAAAGAAATAAGCTGTTTGCAGGCTTGATTAATCAGACATTTGAGGGTTTTTTGTCTCTTTGATCTCTTTCGTCTCCTAGGTAACTTGCTTGACATTAATGTTGAGCTTGAGTAAAGACAATCAGGAATTGTAGACCAAACTGATATAAAAATTAAAGACCTTAACACTTTAAGTACTCCAGTAATGGTTCCGCTTTACTTCAGAAAACATCTGTTTTCATTTAATTAAAGAACAAAAGAGAATGGCATAAATATTTTTCATAGAGACCTGTTATTGCTTAAAAAGTTAAAGTATGATAATTGGTATTTTTAAATAAATGCCTTGAAAGTGTTCAAAAAGAAGCAAAGCTTCAGATATTTGTTACAAGGTAACAATTTCAGATGAGTAGGAAATTTTCATTTGTGCTACATTAAACATCTAGAGTAAGATATTTGACATGTTTATTGGTCAAGCTCAAAATGGAAAGGTCTTTGCCCTGTCGAAACGAAGTTGTTTTTTAAGTTTGTCTCAAAATACACATATATATAGTGTTACAAGGATGAACCATTATATCAGCTTTACTACCCAGTATGATTTACACACTTTAAACCTGTAAAATTGAAAGGAATTTTAAAAAAAAAAATGTCGCAGTGCGTTTGCTTGAGGTTATGCAGACGCTTTTACAAATCTTCCAAGTGGCTGTAAAGATGAATGCCTCAAGGGTCTAGCCAGGGCCCTGCTTTTCCAACCAGCTAAAGCCCTTATCTTAAATCCAAGCAAAGTACCATTAATCTTTTTGAAAGACCTTTTATGGCTTTTAATATATCCCAAATTAGAACATTTTACACCCTTGGTTCCTGAAATATGGTGATAAAAAGCCTTTAGAGCTTAATTTTCCTTACTGCGTGCTCTGACCAATTTGCAGTTCTTTGTGATAATGTTTAGACACCTTAATTAAAATGCAGCAAAATATTGGATGTTCTATATGGAAAATGCTGATACTTTGACTACACAAGAAATTGTTGTATATATTTTTATTCATGCTTTCTTACTTCTTTTAAGATTGTATTTTATTGAGTTATCTGATGACCTGAAATGTTAGTGGGTTTTTTTTTTTTTTTTAATGTAAAATCCATTGACCAAGCTTTTATGGATTCCTTCTGAGGGGGAAAAGGGAGTAAAGATGTATGTCTGGGTTTGGGTGGAAGCAGAAGACATTTAATCTGACTAAAATGTTTGTATGTGTTTATATGCAACATTTGTTTTCATGTCTTGAAAATTTGACTCTGTGTAGCCTAGAAATTATAACAATGCTGCAAAATGTTTCTGCTTTTGCTTCCACATACACTGCAGAGGATCTTATACCATTTTTTTCTATACTTGTCAAAGATGGAAGAACTCATTCTATCTTCCAAGAAATGCAGATAAAAAGCTTTTTCTGCAACACTTGTTTAGAGCTCGCTTGTGTATATTTGTACATTTATAAGTGCTCAATAGGCCACTAGAATATATTTTAAGGAGATGCTTTTATTCATCACACAGTAAAAGTTAATTTTCAAGTGTGTTAGGAGGTAAAATACCTCTAATAAAGGCATGGTTTTGCTGACTGATTTCAGCCATCAGATTGCTCTATTGTTTAAGCTAATAATTACTCCTGTTTCAATATAAAAGTAAACATTTTTTGAATGTTTTAGGTGAGTTTTCTTAAGCATTTTTATACTGCGAGTACATTAAGGTTAATAGCTGCCCTTAAATATTAAGTGACAATGCAAATAAAAGAATGTTATGTTTTAGTCTTTGACCTGAAATTTAGCAGTTCAGATGTTGGCATTGAATTACTGATAATAAAAAATGTTAATGCTCAGGGGAAGATTTCATAGATAATATAAAAGTTTCAGAGTAGCTGGTCCCATTATTTTGTGCATCAAGATGATTCCAAAGGTACATATTTATGACCTTATAAGACATGCAAACAGTGGATGAGAAACTTGTTCAGCGTTGTTTTATTTTTCCTTTTAAACATTATGCTTATGCAAATATCTATTTTCCTTTTGAACTATTCTGCTCAGCTCCTAACTGCTTGTGTTGCCAGCATGTAGAGCCTCAAACAAAGCACAAACTGATGTTGTGCCTGCTGCCTTTCCTTGAAGGCTGCTGCAGAAAGGCTGCTTTCTTCATTCTTGAACCCTGAGAGGACCAAAAGGTAGAAGAGCTTGTAGTGATGCTGGTTTGGGGTATTTTTCTGCATTGTTGACAAAATGATCACCTACTTATTGTGTGTTTGAGGGGACAGTTGTGGAAAATGTGTCAGTGCATCTACAGCTGAAGATGTGTTCTTGAATTCTCTCTCATTTTACCTGGATAAAGCATTTCTCTGGATTACTCTGGAGAAAGAGTAAATATTTGTGTGCAGAGATGCTGCAGATTATTCAAGTATGTTACCATTAATAGTGGAACTTCAGCTAAGGTGTTAAACAGTATTCTTTCCCTTGGGTCTCCCATTCTTTGATGCTTTCGTGACATTTTGGGGGAATTTAGAATATCCAGTCAGAAAGGTGTTTCTGAATTTCAGTAGGTTTGGGTGTGGATTGAAAGAAAACCTGTTTGTCCACATCAGTTTGTAGCAGTTTGGGGTAAATGAATTCCATGCTTTTCTTGGAGAATAGCAGTAACTTTTGAGAACAAATTCCTTCATAACTCATAATGTCAAGTCAAGACAGCAACCTCAAAATGTAACTACAACAAACAAGTTACAAATGCAGATTAAGGGAAATAAACTGGTCATAGTTCACAGGATCTTCTTCCATCTTTTTTGCTTTACTCTCCCCTGCCTTTCCCCCCTGCGCTTGACATTCACTAAAGTGAACTTAATTCTCACAGTTTGCATAAGTTTATGGAAGGGGTGTTCACCTACATGAAAAGCTGGCATATTATCACCCTTACAGTCTAAAAGCTTGTAATACAGACACTGAGTGGCAGATAGACATAAGGACACAGCATCATTTAATTTTGGACAGACTGATTAAAACATGTCTAGTGGTTCTGCTGAAAAGTCTGTGGTGGTAGCAGCTCTTCCTGTGAAAAAGTGTCTTTTTGGGTCTTTTTGATACTGGTGAGACCTGATTCTATTGTGTTAGCATAGCTGAGGTCACAGACTTACTTGTCTAATGGAGACTCTGCGTGTGTATATGCCTGTCTCTATAAAACAAACAAACAAAAGGATCCAGTGAGCTGTTGCCCTTTGCTTTTATTTTTGAAAATGAAGGATTTGTTGAGACGGATTGCTTGCCCCAGGATCCTACTGCCTTTGTATTTCCCTCAAGAGACATTCTTGTTTCTCCGGTCTAATAGTGCATCATCAGCCTAATATTTGAAAGATATTTTAGCATCTATTGACTTTTGAGAAACAATATCAGACCAAGTAATTTGGGAGGCTTAAATTTCATATGAGCCATTTGCATCTAATCAGTTTTCCTTTGTTCCTTTTCATGTCTTAGCTTGGTGTGAAAATTGCCAAAGCTGCCGCTTGCCGCAACTTTGTAAAAGCCAAGCAAGAAGCAGAGGCTGCCCAAGAAGCTCAAAAGAAAAAGAAGCTTGCTTGGGGGTAAGTCATTTGAGTATGGAATTAAACATTTGTGATTTCATTGGCACTAAGTGTGTACAATACAATCTCAGTTAAATGTTTTCTTAGTTGAAATAGGCTTGTGCTAATCTTATTTGTTTAGTTTAACCTTGTTGGGTTTTGGTGGGCTTTTTTAGGAGTGTGTCAGACTTAAGTACAGAGGCTTTATCAGAAATAAAGTGGTGGTTGTATGGCTATATTTCTTTTCTTGTCTTTATTATGGGATTAAAAGTAAGTTTTTATTTTTGTTTTTGTTAAGAATAACGTGGTTAAATACCTGAAACACATACACTCACGATTCCTAATGTGGGTTTTGTGCTCTGTTTCAGATTTGAAGCCAAGAAAAGATGGGAAACAAAAAGCAACATGGGATACATGTAATCCATCTTGTTTTCCACAGGAGTCAAATACCTGTTGTTACTTGAAGAATTTTTGTGGGCAACTTACTAAATGTAGACATAAAACCCCCCAAAATGAAACACAGCACATCAAATGCCTTGTATTTATTTTAATGCTGTTAAACTGCACTATTTTGTTTTGGCACTCTCTTATAAATAATACAGCAAAAATACTATCTAAACATCAATACTGTGTTAAATATAGCATTTTTCTCCTAGATATGAAAGCTAAAGATAGTGCATTTCAGAATGCATTTGGAGGCTGGTAGAGAACTCTCTGAAGTTGAAATAAAATCCTTGGTCCAAATGTGTTTTGTGCTGTACTGCAATTATAGTGTGTGGGTATAAGGGGAGGGGGGTGTGTTTGTTGCTGGGACTTCACAGAAATGCAGTAAGTGCTTCTTTTCTGCTTGAAAGTTGGGGGACAACACTAAATAGAGAAGAGCAAAGCCAACCTATCTCTTTTAAACCAATGGCATTTATAGCCTTAGTAAATATAAACACAAAATAATTCCTCTGAAAACCTCCATCCTCCCTCTCCTGGAAGGATCTGGTACTATTGGTCAAATCCTGGTGCCACGTTCTTTAGAATATTTCAAATTCCTATTTTTCTTTCCGTCCCAAGAACACAGGTTATAAACGTCCCAGATAAAAATATATAAATACATATCTTGGAAAAATATCTGAACTGTTATGCTGAACTCTAAACTGCACCCAAGATACAAATGCAGATTTTACTTCAAGTCAAATGTTTTACAGATCAATTAGGATTTGAATGTTTATGTTATAAGATTATAACAAGAATTGATGATAATGTTTCTTCAAAATTGTTCTCAGTGAAAAGTAAGTACACATTCAAAACTAATAACTTTTCTCCCCGAAGCTCTTGCATGTATGTTTAGTCACCACAATGCCTGAATTGAATTGGTAATGTAAATGTCAGTTATTGCTAACCAAGATTAATATGTTTCAGGCCAAAGGTATGGTATTAGTGTAATGGTGATTTACTGTGTAAGTACTTGGGGCTAAAACAACTTGCCAACAAATAGCAATTTGAAGTTTTACAGCAGCAATTCGAAGAGTTCAGGTTTGCAGTCCAAGATGGAATAGTGCATTTTTGTTCATTAGCCCTCGGGATATTTGATTCTTTTTTTTAACATCATATTTCTTTCACACAGATGAAAGTTTGCAATATGGTAATCTGCAGTTAGCTGTAATTAGTTATGATGACAGAGTTGAATACAATTGCCAGGATTGTAAATTGGGGGCTAAACAGGTTTCTGCAGTAGAACATCATAAATCTCACACTGTGGTTTACAAACTCCATTGCTTTGCAAACTTTAGTGTGGAAGGAAGCAAGTGCTATCTCTAGTGAAGTGAGTGTGAAGGTAAATTGCATGTTTGCATATGTAAACACACAGGTTACACCATGACCCTTCATCAGGATCTTCCTCAGTTCTAAATGTTCCTTCCAGAAGTTAAAGGCACTCTGTCCATAATTTCCTGTATTTTTTAAGCAGCTGGAAGATGGGTGTTAGATACAGTTGACCTTTGTTGCATACTGAAAAGTAGAATGATGCTGATAATTAACACCAAACACACCAGCAGCATTCCATTAAACTTTTTAAAGCATCATTTATTAAATATGCTTTTTTTTTGGCAGTAATTGCTTTTAAGAGTAACAGTATTTGTCAAATCAAGATCTTGATCTAATTGCAAGGATCGCTGTTCTTTGAAATGAAAATGTGCTTTAACAGAAGCCCAAGCCCTCAAAAAACAGCTATTGCCCAGCTACCTGTAATATTTTACATTTAACCAACTAGTTTTACATTAGGCCATTAATAATGGAACTGTTTAGGAAGTATGCAGAATATTTGCATTGGGTTACTTTGATGAATTTAAAAATTGTCACATTTCAAGCCTTTTTATCTACCTAAAGTATTTGCTTAGAATATTAGTTATTTCCAGAATTATACTGTGTTCAAAAATCTCTAACAGAGAAAATACAGAAGCCTAAAGCAGCTTTATAGAGTTCATATAAATTCATAAGAAATAAATGAATGCATAACTACTTTTAATAATCATCTTCCTAAACTGATGATCTGTTCTTAAATGTCTTGCATTCCTGACAGTTTTGTTTTGGTCTGTGATGTAAATTTTGGCCAAACAAGTAAAAGTATATTCTGATATTTAACTTTTCCTGTTCAAGGGTTTTAAACCAATCCAAATGCTTGTTTTAGTTAACTGCAAGCTTTTTAATCAGCTTAAATATATAATCTCTTACAGTGAACTGAATTTGAGATGTAATAATAATTCTTTTAGCAGATGAAGAGTTTGCAATATCTCCTTGTTTGACTGAAATTACCGATCTAGATGAATGTACTTGAATTATAAATTTCAATACAAATCTGTTGTGAATCCAAATATTTATTAGAAGTTCATTTGATGCTATCTTGAGTTGGGCAACAGTTTAAAGGCAGCCTTGCCTAAATGTTTCCTCCCCCTCAGAAGTCCTGAAAAACATAAATGCACGCACTGGTTTTGCCCCAGTTTTTTTCTCCACCACAATTTCAGATTTCATCCAGTATCAGTCATGGAACTATCTTGGATATCTTGAGTAGCCATAGGTCTTTTGAGGAAAAATCGTGTAGAACTACCTGGACAGGGGAATGTGCTCTAACAATTCCTGTTGTTGTTTGAGCAGAGCTGTCCCTGGCACATCCTGGACTGCTCCAGCCTCGCTGTTGTGGGCCAGGCTTTGTCAGTCTGGGCTCTGAGCTGGGTTTGGAGGTGCTGAGCAGGGTGAGGGCTCTGCTTTGGGGTGTGCAGCAGGCCTGGGTGATGCCGAGCTGGTGGCTCTGCAGTTTCACTGAGCAGTGTCCACGCTCCTGGAGCACTTCTCACCGGGGTGCCACGTTTTCATTTCTGCTCCCATCTCGTGTTCTTGCAATTCTATTGTGTTTTAAGGCCTACTCAAAAATTCTTTTATCAGCTCCTGTGATAAAATACAGCCAGTTTGAAGTTTGACAACAGCATACTAATACAATTACTAGTATTTCTTAATACCACATTCCTGAGCTCCTTAACCAAAGAGTGGCTGCAGGGACAGTTTGACAGATAAAAACATATATATAGTTGTTAGAGTTTTAATAGTTTTTTGCCTGCAACCATAATCTGTATCATTATTTTTTTAGTTTAATTCTGTTGGACAAGTTTCAAAGATAAATGTGGTGTGTAATAAGTCTTTGCAGCCTCTAATTTGTGAAGGAGTGTCTGTCCAGTTAATACTTGCTCATTGAAGCAAGGGGTTTTGAAATAGCTGGAGTACGAATTGTAATTACTGATGTCTGTTTCCTATTCACCTATGGCTTCTGGCATTTGATCAAAAACTGTAATGTATTGCTTAATCTCAAAGCATTCCCCACTTTCAAAAATATTTACCTCATGAGAATTGCACAGCACTAAATGACCTTAGCAAAACCAGAGTAGATTTTTATTTGGCATTGATCATATGTAGCTAATCCACCAACAAGTATTTTTCTTGTTAGTTTTGAATGTTGGTAATTTAGATATGGATGTGTCTATATATGTCTATATGTGTCTTTAGCGCACACTCAAAGCATCTTAAAAAGTATTAAATATATTAATAGGGTGGGATTTTTACTTCACAAATGGGGTGGCTAAAAAGAGGAGTACAAAGGTTGAGCAATTTATGTGAGGGTAAACTCCTGGCTGGCAGCAAAGCGGTGAGTGGAAGGAATCTCCTGGTTTGCTGTTTGTCAAAGCTGAGAATAACAGAGAGAAATCAGCGTTGAACAATTTCGAGGCAGGTGCCTAAACCTCTTCGAAAGACATTGGGAATTGGGCACCTCGTTACCATCTGTCCCACGAGAGAGTAGAAGAGCTGGGATATTGGATGCAGATGTGTCAAGCATCACAAGAGTAAGTAAAAGCCTGAATTTCATTTGAGAAAAGTTGTCATCTTTCTTGTTAAAAAATGCCTGCATTCTTTGATCTGCCTCCAGCTACGTTTATTTTACCATCAAATCTTGTCTTCCCAGTTTCTGTGTGACTGTAACTGAGTCGAGAGGTTTCTATTTCTTTACTTGAAATCAGACCTGGAATAAAACATTTTGCCCTGAAAAAGCATAGGAGTTAAATAGATACTAAGACATGCAAACAGCCAGCTTTATAAAAGGAGTTCTGCAGATTTTACATGTGATTGTGCTTGTCATGCTCA
Source organism: Daphoenositta chrysoptera (assembly GCA_013397915.1). NCBI lineage: Eukaryota > Metazoa > Chordata > Aves > Passeriformes > Daphoenositta > Daphoenositta chrysoptera. The sequence goes on along the minus strand of VZRO01006867.1, from coordinate 205,945 downwards.
TTCTTTGATATTGAATCATCATCCTGGCTTAAATAGTATGTTCGTTTCTCTTGGAGTTTCCCAGGTGTGCTGGCTGCTTGACTCACAGATGGAAGTGACTTCAGGCTGGCATGAAGTGACCACAGATTGAAATGAGCATTTGTATTTCCATGTTACACGTCCTAATGAGTCAGCCTTTGGCAGCTTTTGCTGTAACTGAGTAAAATAGATATAAAAGATAGATACAGAAATAAGGGTTCTTACCCAAATGAGAACTGACTGCTTTCTGGTAGCCAAAGAGGGAGTTTTGTTCATCCTTTTTTCACAGCTTATCTGAAATGAACAACACATTCATGTAGCCCAAACAGCAGATTCAGATACCAAGGGAAGTGGAATGCTGCCTGTGGACTACCTTAGCTATATAGTGTTTATGGTATTTTAAGGATTTCTCTGTGGAGAAGTGGTTGCTGACCTTGTCAGATCTTTAATGCTGAAATTCCAGTTGGCCTCTACTGGCAAAGACCATTAATTCCAAACTAGTAGTGCACTGAGTTTACCAGTACTGCTCAAAGAGGGAAAGAAAAATAATCTGCATCTTCTCTGATAACTCTGATTCTGTTCAATCATCTGCACGTGTAATGAAAAATCATCACGTTCTTTTGTGAATTGGAAAGACTCCCAGCATAACCAAGGATCACTGTGATTGTTTTAACATTGATTTCTCTTCTGTGGAATTTATAAAAATACCTTTTCCACAATTATATTTGAAGTATGTCACCAGCTCCTCAAACTACACTCTGTAATAGCACAGGATTGTAAGGAAGCCCAAAATAAAACTAGGTGTAATGTGCTGGTATAAAGTGTAAACATGCAAAGAACATCAGAAAGTTGACGTATCGCATGATTCAGCTTCTAATTACCATCAAACAATGTAGGATGGAGCTTTTATTTTTTGCAAGCTAATGAAGAGAATGTTGAGAGCAGCCTGCTAGCAAGAGCTGTGCTCTGTGTTATCTGCTGGAGGAGTACACAAGCTGTGGAGGGGGAGAGTCAGCCAAACGGGCATTTCCAATTTGAATACTTCCTCTTTTCAGAAATACATTTCTAAAATGTCCTCTGCTCTCAGCAATGCCAAGGGCCTTCCTCGCAGAAATACAGACATCACAGAATGCTATTTGTTAAGAATTATTTCCTTTGCTTCTCTTGCTATGTTTTTTGTTTGTTTATTTAACAAACAGCACTTTAAAATATGCTTAGCTTTAGGTCACTTTAATTTTTAAAGAACAGCTCAGGGAAGGGATTTGGGTGCACGTTGTTTAGAAATAGCATGTTTTTCCCAGCTCTCTGGGGCTGCTGTTTCATGTCATACCTTTAGCAGGCTTTTTAAAGATCTGTGTGACGTCTCACAGGCTGGTGTGCCCTGCCTGCCACTGGGTCAGGCCTCAAGGTTACCTCTCTCGGGTGTGTTTGAGCAGTTGCTTCTTCCTTTCCAGTCTCTTCTTCCTAAAGGAAAAGTGTCTCTTTTTTTAAAGCAGTCCTTTTTCAGTGATCTGGTCCAGAATGTGCATCCACAAATAATTGCACAGAGCTAATTTGGGGAGTGTAGAGAATGGGTTGAGGAATCAGAACAAAAGGATTAGATTCCTGTAGAAGAGGAAAGAGGGAGGGAAAAATGTCTTATACTGACATTTTCCCAGGTCATACTGTACTCAAGGACCTGTGCTCAGTTTTAGTCTCACAGCTCTCCCACTGGAGTCATGTTCATTGTTTTGGATAGCTGATGATAATGATGGACACTGTTGTTGTTAAATATAATTATGGATTTGAAGCATAGAATTATCTGATGTAATTAATTTTCTTTTCTGATTCAATCAAAAAGCCTCAGCTCTAGGAATATATTGCCAGACTCTTTCATGATGCAAGTGGCATAATTTAGCCACAGACTAATCTCTGGGGATCATATTCTGCTGCCCTCAATCAAGAAGAGCCTTTACTCCAAAACTTGTCAAACTGGAACAAATAAGGGTGACAAAATTTGAATGAAAAAGGACTGGAGACATGGGCCTGCATTTACTACGGGGTGTGGATATTAGCTCCTATTTCAATGCTGACTGCAGGAAGGGTATATAAATCTTTAAAATCTGAAGGCAACTGTTAGGTGGAGAAAATTAAGCAGGCAGTGCTGAACTTGGTGCTGCTAAACAATCTAGCTCTTAAATGCTGACACAGCCTGGATAGAAAGAGCTCTCCTACATTTTAACTGCCTGCAGGTGCCTGAGCTCTCCTGCATTAATTTTCATGGGTCCCAGCACTGCAGATTGTCAGAGTTCTAGCAGGTGTTTACAGATCCTCACAATGGGATTCCCAGTGGATTTGAGGGGCTCCATCAAAAAATCTGGGCCTTAGCTCTGAGGGTTCTGGAATATTTGCTTTGGCACAGTCTTGAGGAAGTTAAAGAGGAATCAGTGGTGGAGAAGAGAGTGTTATGAGATGGCCAGGCTTCAGATCCTATTTCTTTGATGCAAGGAAAAGGGTCTATTGAAGCAGGGGGAGGTGTGGGGAGTAACTGAGAGCAGAAAAGGCTGGAGGACCAGAGATAAAGAAAGGCAAATGTCTCGTGGAAACTCTTCCAGCTCCACTGATGTCAGTGGAGAGAGTTTGTTTACAAAAAAATGCTTGTTTTGTTCAATTTGAGGGTGCATCACTTGCTGTTATTTAGGTACAGGGTAGTACTAAACACCTGCCTCAAGGCTGCCTGGATGTTGTTTATATTTCAGCATGTGGGCTCGGTGAAATTCAACACAACTACTGCTGTCATAAGAAAAAAAAGGCCTTCCCAGAAATGTTTTTTTTTTAATTGTTCAATGAGAGCTTATCACAGCTGACATGTCCCTCTTGTTACTGTCACGTGAGATAACCAGATGACTGCTACCAGAGCCTGTCACCACTGCCACCACTGTACACTGACTGGTAACAACTGGAAAAATCCCAAACAGACCATGTAGGACACATTTTCAGTGCCAACACGGAGTGCACGCACCTTCATCAGCAGAGTCCCTTAGTTTAGAAGGAGGAAGTGCGTGGATTATGCAAACTGTTCAGGTCATCAGTATAATCGAGTGAGAACATTTCTGAAAATGTCTCCCTGTGGTCATGCAATGTGAAAATAAAGCTGTAGCATAACCTCGTGCTGAGCTCCCTCTGGTGCAGACAGAACACGTGCTGCTTGCACAGATGTGAACTAAATACTCCTGGAGCTGCATTGCCCCTTATGAAATGCTGTTCATTCCTGTTGCATGGGCATGCTTGGAGTCAGGACCATTCACTCACAAGGGCCCAAGTATCGGGGTGAAGACTCCTTTCTTTCTTCCCAAATAATAGCACAGACAGGTTAGGAAAGTTGGCCAAGGCTGTGGAGAGTATGACTCACAGGATAGAGAGTTGATCTCACATAATTGTAACCAAGCACAGGCACCCTGACATTTGACTTTTATGCAGTGAAAACCTGGCTGCAGCTCTTGTGATTCACACCTGCCCTGCTATGAGCACCTATTTTCCACTGCTCATAACCCTCTGGTCTTACACCTTCTGCCTATGTCTTGTGTTTCAATTGACTTAATTATTGTCCTAAATAAATGTTAACTAGAACTTTATGAGCCATCATGACAGCGAGGATGCAAATTTTTATTGAAATAGGTTTTGGGGAATAATTGTTAGACATTCACAATTCTTCTTTAATTATTTGTTGTGAAATTCATCCATTCTGATGACATTTCAAGAGCTGTGTAATCCTTGTTGCACTAATTTGCTGGTGCAATATGCCACAGACAAAAGATTTGCTTTACCAAGACTGAGCAGATGCTTTGTTTGAAATTTCTTATAGAGCCCAGGATTTCAGCTGGAGCATAATGGCACTGCAAATGTTAATGCACCTCAATTGATCCTTCCAGCACTGCTCAGCAGTGCAATTCATCCTCTAAGCACAGAATCTTACTTCTAGAAAAAAATGAGTAGAAGTGCTTAGATCACATAGACTCCATTAGAAATAGGATGTCCATCTAATAATAGAAAAAAATGTGTGAATTCATCCTGAGGATAAATGGGCACAGATCTATTGAAGCAAGGAGTCTTTTTATGTAAGTGGAGTTGCACATGTTTTCTCCAGGGATCGGTTCAGTCCACTTTGCCTTTGTAGTTTAGGCTGAAATTCTTCAAGATAGGAAAAACTTGCAGAGTATTTGCATGTACTAAGTGCCTGGCATAGATCAGAGTCTTTACTTTTCACTTTTGCTAGCAGTACAGTCATTTAAAATTAAAGAAAAAAAATAAAGCAAGTAATTAATCCTGTATGAATGTTCAAACATTCGGTTACTAAGAGTTATTTTCTCCCTCTGGACCTTGGACTTCCTCTGTGTGTGATCCAAGTAGGCAAGTAAAAGTCCTTTCCAGGAAAATACAATTTTCAAGCACCCTGATTGTGCTATGATACTTGCTCTACCTGAATCTTTTTAGATAACAGGCATCATGCTGCCTTTCGTTTATTTATCTCTGATTGAAGAGCAGGGGAACACAGAAGTGGCAGTCAAGGAACATGTTAGAGGTGTGTATACAGTTTGTGATAGTGAGATCAAGCAGAACTTGTAACAGGGAGAATTCACCTCATCTAGAAATTTAGCTGTGCTCATAACAAGATCCTCCCTCACAAAGAAAAAAAAGAACAATCTGGAAAAAAATATCCCTCCCACCCCCTTGAAAGGACAGTCCGATCTTGTTTTTAAGGTGTGGATTGGGACTCTGGGTATTTTTCCATGGTCACTTGCAGGCCAGACTAAGATCACCTGTCCTCTGTCCAAGCTGGCAAGCAACCAGCCAGCTCCACTCCCAAATCCGTGCAGCTCTATTCGTGTGGTGCTGTGTCCCCTCCACTAAACCTTCCGAGAGTCCCTGAGCCTTGTTTGAAAAATCCTGGACAGCCATTCCTTGGAAAAGCACAGCTCAGAATCCAGCCCTGGCACCGTTTCGCTGTGAGGCCCTGGAGGAAGTGCTCTGAGCCAGGTTTTGAGACACCAGAGCCACCCCAGAGCCCACGGCTGAAAATGCTGCTGATCTTTTAAACGCTCCTGCTCAGCTGCAGCCTCTGGCTGTGCCAGGGGTGTGTGCAAAGCCACTCAAAAAAGCCACTCCAACTCTGACCCTGCCTCACAGGGAGGCTGAGAACGAGCTCCTGCATTCTCGTTTGGATCTGCTGGACATCCAGTTATTTATACAAACCCACTCGACACTTTTAGGGAGGATCAGTCAACCCTGGGGTCCCTGGTGCCTCGGTGGCTGGGGTATTTCCTTGGCTGTGGGCAGGGTGTCCTCCAGACTCCAGGCCAGATGGGATGCTCAGAGTTCACCTGCTACCTACAGGGAGAGCCCTGGTGAAGAAGGACCTCCTGTCTGGTCTGAGCAAAGTACCTATTTTTAGGCTTATTTTTATAATCTCAAGCTGCTTTCTCCACAGTTCAGCTGTGCAGGTCCTCTGTAAGGGGGACACCTGGTGAATTCTGCCGTGATTTAGACAAAAATCTGTGCAAGAAGGAAGGATTGAGTCTGCTTTACACAGGGAGGTAGGTAAAGGTACATGGAAATCCCAACTTTCAAACCCTTTTAAAACAACATCTAAGAAGACTGCTTCCAAAATATGACCTTTTTTTTTTTTAACGAACCTTTTTAATTAGCATGAATTAAATTTTGGCTTTCCTCGTGTGGGAAGAAGGAATGTAAAGGCAATTCTTGGATATCATCATGCAATAAGCACCTCTGAAGAGGGCTGCACTCAGTTCAAAAGAGGCATGCACTTGAGAGCTCATAGGCCATACTTCCAAATTCTATTACTAGCTGGGTTTTAATTTTCTTCTAATTCTAAGACAGGAAGATCAACAAGACAGTTATTTGCAGGAGATATTGGACATAGAATCTCATTTAGAAATATTCATCTGATCTCTTAATGCTTCTTTAACAATGGGGCTTATGGGGCTGAAGAAGTCTATGAAATGAGCTATTTTTGTGGAAAAAGGCAACGCTACCACTTCGCTCTTCCTCCCCAGGGAGGTTGTTGTCCTCCCTGAAGAGCCAGCACTGCACAGGGAACAGCAGGGAGGTGCACATATCACAGGGAGGCTGCGTGGGGTGCAGAAGCAGCCAAATTTTTCCTTCAGCATAGCCTGGGAGCTGCTGCAAAATGAGAAACAAAGGCTGTGGCTGGCCACACCTTGAGAGGAGGGCAGCACCCACACAAACCCTGTGCTCCAGCAGTGCCTCCTCCCTGCCCTGTGCCAGGGCTGGATGTGCTTTCCTGGCTTCCCCCGCTGGCTGCAGCTCTGCTCTTGGAATTCTGCTGCAGTCCTGCATGCCATCGGAATTCGTTTGTCATATTCCAGGAGCTGGAACCCATCAAAGCCTATTCACCGGCCTTTTAATTAGTGTTAGATTAGCATTTTAAGATACGGGTAAATTCCCAAGTCTAACTTTGTTTAAAGGTGCATATTCAACACAGTAGCCAGGAAATCATGTATTCTCATGTACTTATTACCTTAGTAATGCAGTGCTGTGAGGGAAAAAGGCAGATAATACTTCCGACAAATATTAAATGTTATTTGTATAGCTACTGTCTGTGAATTTAAACAGAAAATCGTTCCTCACGCCTCGCCATGAAACACACACAAATTTCTTTTGTGGCTTTCATGTTTCATTAAAGCTTTGTATGTGGAGGAGAAGAAAATCTAAATTGCTACTTAATTAAAGGGATACTGTCAGATTAAATATATTTTGAAGAAATGAACTTTGCTTTTTACCTGGGTTGTCAGTAACACCTAGGATTATTAAAAATGAAATATATTTTAACATCTAATATACTTCTCACCATTTATCAAGCTGGGTCTTTTCTTCTCCTTGGCTGGTGAAACTAAAACAGTCTCTTGCTTTTCCCTGTACTCAGCTTCATTGTCTGGTTCCTATTAGCTAACCCAATATTAGAGAGCTTTAGGTTGTAAATACCAGGGGTGAAGCTTACATCTAAACCAAAAAAAAAAAGAAAATGTATGGCTCTTTCTTTATTCCATTAAAATATTTCTCTAAAGCTGGACATAATGTAATATAGTCTCCTTTAATCACGTTTTCATCACCACACAGCATGTGCAGAGCGGGTTAAATCCTGGAAAGTGCTGAGCAGTGTGGGGACTGTGCCTTCCCCTCCCACTGCAGGCCAAAGGTCCTCAAGGTGCTCAATTGCATGGAAAGGGGTCAGACATCTCTGTCACAGTGTTTGGAAACCAGAGCCCAGTCCCACACGGCCAGCTACTGACTGTTGTGGGAAGGATTTAAATTAGGAGCAGGGCAGGATTGGAAAATACGTGGGAAGGTCTGACAAGTGAAAATGAGAAGTGATTGGCTTTCCTACAACATCTGCATGGGCCTGCATAGAAGGGCAGACAAAATCTCACCCAGGCAGGTGCCAGCTGCAGCTGTGCAGGACACTGGGTTCTGCACCAGTGGCTTTGTTGTTGATTTTACAGGAGCTGCAGAAAGAGGATAGAGAAGGTGTGGAGTATGGTTTAATATTGTTATATTTGGAAATAATAATGCATTCAGCAATCCCAGAACTCTGCAGTATCAGAAAGGGCATTATTTACAAAATGGCCCTATCTACGTACACCAGTGAAAGCTGGTTTTGGAGTTTCATATTAATGCACATTAGCATCCTCATGAACCTATCTGATAATACTTATACATGGAGACTTAAGCTCCTTAAGCAATGTTCACACCTCCATGAAAAATAATACAGTTAACTTCTTCCTTTAAATAAACTTTCTGAGCAAGTCTATTAACAGTTATCTGCTATCTGCCACAAGGGGAAACATGTAGACAGTTCTGTAGTGTCTTATAAATCTTGGGCTGCTGAGTATTAGGTAGTAAATTAAATGAGAAGCGAGAACTCCTTTCACTGGATCCTCCTACTTCATTTTACCACGTGGGAATGTTTGAGTCCTGAGGAAACAATCTGCATCCCCAGGGGATATGTTCCTGCCTTCTGAAAAATAAGTCTCCTATGTAAAGAGCATTTTAGAATGCTTTTGTAGTAAAGATTTACCATGGCCTGGGCATATAAAAGCCTGCCTTGGTGTTGTGCAGCGCTGTACCATTTAAAGATGAGTGTGTTCATAGCGAGATCACTCACAAAATCTGACTTCAAGTATCTGGAGATGTCCACAGGCTTCAACAGCAAACAATAGCCTGTGGTTTGGCTCCTGCTCAGGGCTGAGCAACTGGAGCTCAATTCCCAGGTGGACAATTTCCTCGGAGTGTGAGCAATTCACTTCATCTTTCCCTCCTCTCACTGAGGGTGGTGAGGGGGTGAAGGAAAATATTCCTGGCCTTGCAGTGGCTGGGATGGCCAGGGGTCTCCACAGTGGAAACTACAAATCACTTCGGGGACAAAGGTTCTGGACAGGGCCCTGGAAGCTGATGGAAAATTCTGTCTGCTATGAAATGCTATCACATCATTAAAAAGCAAACTTTAAAGAAGGGCTGTCATTGTAAATGGAATCCCACAGACTTTTTGTTTTGTGTTTGATGCATTTGTATGAAATCTGACTGTTCTCATCCCATTTATTGCTGCGTAAACTTTCCACAGTGGCAGTGGAATTTCATTTGAATAAAAAAACCGCCCTCAACAACTGGAGGATTTGGATTCTAACCATAAAAGTTAAGTTAGCTGGATTTATAATATGCCATAATCAAGTAAAAATACATAAACAGGGAATCAGACATGTACAGACGGCACAGAACATGGATAATTCCTTTTAGGATTTAGCATATGGCCAGCAGCTGGCAGATCTCTGTGAAACTAAATGATAACATAGACATCCTTTGCTGCATGTTCCTGGGTGACAATAACTGGTAGGAAGAAAAAGACTGGCCATTCATAATCTTTATTTTATTTAGTGAGACTTTTATTTCTGTTTTGAAAGGGAGAAGGAAGACATGTAAAGGCAGAAGCTTCCTCGAAAGTATAAGCCTGTATAAATGGCAGCAATGGGGAAAAAAGAGGCTTTTATTTTCTTTCAAAGACATAAAATTAAACAGAACTTTCCAGCATATGTTAGTATTCATAACTCTTGCAGACCATGCATCAGAACAGAAGACTTGTGATGATTATTAGTCCTTTGTATTGCGGTAGGTCCTAGAGATCAGGGTACTATTGTGCTGGTTGCTCATAATTAGAGATTGTGTACTCCCTGGAGTAGTGACTATCTCAACAAACAAGACAAAGGATGAGAAAAAGGAAGTGGTATTGTTCTCACTGCACAAACAGTGCACTGAGAAACTGGAAAATTAAATCATTTGCCCAAGTTCATGCGAGATTTGGCAGAATTTGGCAGGCAAAGCTTCTTGTTTTGTTTGCCATGTAGGTATTTTGTGGATTGATCCCCTTCTGCAAAAGAAGGAAAACATGGTTTTAAGTGTCAAAAATAATTTCAGATTTAAGAAATAAATTCATTTTGTTGTCCTCTAAATCTATTATGGTCACATGAATGTCAGGATTTTATTTTTGAAAATTTTGGTTTTCTTTTCGATTTCCCCAGTTTATTTCCATCCACCTTTCTCTTTAAAAATAGATGAGTGGGAGAACTAGGAGAGGAAAGAGTTGAGAGGCCTGGTGAGGCAAAACAATAAGTCAAAGTTCTAATTAAAACAACACAATCTCCCCATAGTTTCCAGCTTCACTTAAAAACAAATTCTTACAGAAATTTCCTGCCGTGTCTGCACCAGGCAAAACCTGTCCTTTGGTGGCAGAGCTCTCTGGAGCTCATTTCACTCTTCCAGTTTTTTATGGGATGTCAAGAGTCCAGAATACCCATGAGGAGCTTATTGTTTATGCTTTTAAACATGAAACATGAGAGAGAGGTGCTGAATGCACAAGGGAAGGGTCCCTTCTTCCATCCCTTCGTCCATCCTGTCTCTCCTTTAGGACATCGGAGGCAAATAATGCAGTTTTTTCTTCTTATCCTTGTTTCTTAGTGCTAGGAGCACTGTGGAATGACTCCTGTGCTCATACTGAGGTCAAGGGTTCCCCCCTAAAGGCAGGGTTGGGGATCCTTGGACATCATCCTGGAATGTCCTGCGACATAAACAAGTTTTAAATATGTTCTGAGACCTCCCATCATTTGAATGATAATGATGCAACATTTTTATAACACTTAACAACTTCAAAACCTGAAGGAAAAGCAACCAAATTAACAAAACAAAACCCTCTGCTCAAACTTAATACTTTTTAGAACACTAAGTTGCCATAACAACTTGATGCAAAAGTCTTTGGTGGCAACTTTGTACTTGGTCCTATTGAGGCTAAAATAACCTTACTCTTGTGTTAATACTTAGCCAGCATAGTAAATACTATTGGTTACAGAAAATTAAAACTTTTAAATAGTGAAACTACTTTTACTGAAGTAAAAGAAACCTCTTAAATCTAAGTGTTTTTCTTCTTTTAAAAAAGCATAATTTGTCAGACATTAAAATAACAAAAGGTCTTTGAAAAAGGATTATGGTTTCTGATGTTTCACTACGAGAATGGATTTACTTTATATCCTACTGATGTTGTAATCTTGAATTCTGAGGTAATGTTTTAGCCCTTTCTTTTCACATAAATAAAGATTTCAATGATAGCACTTCATTTCTTCTGTAGAACTTTCCTTTATTTTTCAAACTACTCATTTTCTCTCGCTTAAACCATTTCATCAGAATAACATACAAACTGGATGCAGTGCTTATTAGGAGGAGGGGAACAGTTAGAAAGGCAAAGCATTTCAAATCAACACACTGCTGACTCTGAGGTAGATTTTAAATGAACAATTTCCATATTCCTTATTGCTTATATGTTTTCCTCCACAAAAAAAGTCCTATTTTTAAGATACCCCTGTTAAACATGAAGGTGCAATTTTTTAGCATATTGTGGGGTATTTTTTGCATTTTAAAGTCACTCGAACTTTCATTGCTTTGGAGCACAAACAATTGTTTTCCATCAGTACTACGCACTGAATTTTAAGAATCAAAAAGCATATTTTAACATGGTAACAAAACACTTGCTAATCAGACTGACTTCATCCCTCCTTGAAAAACGGTGCTATATTTCTCTTTGGGCTGCACAGGTTTTAATTAACACTAAGTGTCTTTAAAGAGTTGCAAATTCCCACCCTCTCTGAAAGGAAATCCACTCTTTGCACACAATCGGGCAGCTTTTTGGGGTTGTTTAATATCTTATAGCAGGGTGAGTGGTGGAAACAGCAGAGCATCTTTAAAAGATAATTGTTTACTACCACGGGAACAAAGAGTGCTCAGGGAGGCTCGACAAGAGATTTTCCTGCAGCAACTTCATCATTATTGTTGGCTTGCTTTCCAAATAGGGACCATTCTCCTGACTCTCACCCTACAACCTGCCTTTGAAAGTATAGAAAAAGTGGTGTTTATAAACCAGATTTTTTTTTTCTTGATTTTGTATAGTGAAGTGAAGGCCAAAGCCTTTTCCGCTCCAGCAGAACCAGCAGGGAGGAAATACAAGGAGTAATTACCTTAAACAAGCAGGAGATAAAGGCAGCCGCCTCTCGAGCTCATGGAGGGTAGGAGGAAAGGTTGAGGTGTCAGCACTCCCAGCCCACAACAGCTGGCTGGAATTCTGGCATCCCCGAGCTTCTCCAGCCTTCTCCCTGCCTGGGATGCTGCAGGACTTTGGTACCCAGAGCCAGTGGATGGCTTTGTTCAGCTGAGTGATCCCACTGGTTGGAATGGTGTCCTCGAGTGAGAGAAATGGCAAAGCATCCTGAAAATCAGGTTGTGGAGAAGACAGTTTGGTTCAGCCCTCTCAGAATAATTCTCTGTAGAAGTTTTCAGTCGCCTCATTTTATGGTGTGGTTTTTTTTTCTTGAATAAGGATCAAATTGACTTTGATTTTATGTTTCAGCACAAAATACTCTTTCTTTTTTCCCTGTCTTCCTAGACACAGCTCCTCTGCTGTGGGGAGTTTGCTGACAAAAGCAAAGCCATCAGCGAGGACCTGGCCACGAGACGTGGGCTGGGAGGTTTGACAGGGAGCACGTGGTGCTTGTGGGTTCACTGCAGAAAAAAGCAAGTTCCTTAAAAATGGTGAAGAGAGCGGCTGGGCCCCACTGATGGCCGTGCTGCCTCCTGCAGCCCCCACCACGGGCCCTTCTGGACAGTCACGTCCTGCTGTGGCCATCGCAGGTGAGGAGGGGCAGCTCTGGCCCTGCTGGAGGGGACAGGACCTGGATGGGCTGTCCCATTAATAAAATTCACTCTGGAGGCTCCCACCACAAACAGCCAGATCTTCGCTGGCCTCTTGAGATGTGTGGCAGATTTATTTCTACTAATGTTTTAAGTACTGAGTGTATCTGGTGTACTTATTGCTCCTAATTAATGTGAGAATAAAGAATCAAAGAGGGCATTCCTCCAATGAGTTGTTTTTGAAGAGTGACAAATTAATCCCCTTGGATATGGCTGAAGCCAGGGAAGATCTTTTTGTTCCTCTAACAAAACTGCAGCAATTAGATGTCCAAAACTCTGCTTGTGATAAATAGATTTTAATACCTATTTATTCTCTTTTTGTAGGCCCAAATTGCGGGCCTCACATCCTTCAGCCACAGGTCCTTGCAGGTAGCTGGAGAAGTTGGAGCGTGTTTCCAGTTGTCAGGACCTGTGTGCACACACACACACGTGTGAGCAGTGTTGTCAGGGGTTGCACAGAGCCATTTAAATGCAAATTTTGTTCGACTTTTCCTTAGGCTCTTGCGAGCATTGGACCAAATCCTCAGTTTGGTCCTCTGTGTTTTACAGGCCCTGTTTGCTCGCAGTTACCTGCATTCACTTTCCCATAACACACATTTTGCAAAGAAAAATTTGCTGGCTGGGTGTTTTTGTATGGCTGTCTATAAATGCACAGTGACAGTTCCAGGGGATACTTGTAACCTGCTTTAAAAAGGATCAGGTGGCGTTCACCAGAACTCATTCAGACTTCATGGGTGCAACTTTAAATCTCCAGGGGCCCCCAGAGCCAGGGAGCTGGGACAGCCCTTGGGTGTGATAAGGCAGAGACGAGACCCTGACAGCCCCTTTTGCTGATGGGGGCTGGAGATAAGGGCCTGGGAGATTTCCAGCTGGAATTGTTCCTCCAGGTCCCGATGCTGGGTGAGGGACGAGGGTGCTGGGGAGGCGTGGGAGCACCTTTGTGCAGAAGGGCTCGGAGCAGGGGCTGGTTCAATGCTATCAGCCTGGAGCAGACCCCGCAGGGCTCCTGCACCTGCCGGCCCCGCTCCTTTATGGCCGTGCCACGTCCTGCCCGGCACCCCCCTACCCGGGGTGACAGAACCCCCTGTGCCCCAGGGTCCTCCCACCAGAGGTAATCCTCAATCCCCCTCCAGAGGGTCATCCTCAATCCCCCTCCAGAGGGTCATCCTCAGTCCCTGGCTGTTTATCCAGGCAGATGAGAAGGGGCAGCAGCTGCTGGTGGTGGCCACGGATGAGCAGCTGGAGCAGCCACGGCTCACATTGAGTGAGGGTGGGAGGTGGGTTTTACCCCGTGCCTTGTTTCTGCTGGGGGATTTCCGTGTTTGAAAGTCTTTTCCACGGTGCTGTAGATGACCCCTGTGTTGCCCTTGTTTGCAGCTGGCTAAATGTAATATCCTTACAAATTTTACTGCCCAAGGGAAAGTGCGGCTCTTGCGCGCTCAAGGGAAGGACGACAACATTTATGTTTCACTGCAGCCATTCATGGCAAAATAACATAGAGTAAAATCTTTCTGCAGTGCTCAAGTTCAGAAAAAGTGATATTTTCGCTGGCCTTTTTTTTCTTGGATATCAGACCTGTTTCAAATGGGAGCAGGCTGTAAATAGCTGTGAAAAATCATTGAGAATCTTTACAAAGCAGAGTTTGTGACACAGGATGCCACATGAATGCAGACATGGATATATAAGCTTGTTGATTTTTATCTCATATAATACACTTTAATAGTTGCTTTTTTTGGTACCCTCAGTTAATGAAGAGTTCTAAATCTGAATTCTGTAGTGAAATTCTAGAGCTGGAAGATTTACAATAGCTTAAGTTGAGGCTATGTTCTACTCAGTGCTGTTTGAAAGTTTTGGGGCCAAATGTGAGTTATTCAGCCCAGGAAACCAACGTAAGTGTTGAGGTCAGGTTGGTGTGGTTGTGGTTGTTTGATGTCGTGTAGTGCACAAAAGGGAAATTGAAAGGTCAGGAACTGGTTTTCAAGCCCAAAGAACCAGTGAGGCACAGATGGAAGGCCTGGTGGTGTTACTGGGGGAGGAGTGTCAGAGACAGTGAGGACAGCCAGATGGTGAAAGATGCACTGCAGAGACACACGTAAACCCTTTCCTTGTTCCATACTCAAAGGAAACAATTTGCAAGACTTCTAGAAGCAGATTTTTAAGTAAAACACCAAAATATCCAAACATGCCCTGTAGCTTTGGAAGCAGAGAATGCTACGGTCCCTGGATCCAAGGCTGGACAGAAGCAGCTCTGATCTCCTCTTTGATTTCTCACTCTCACTATCCCAAGCCCACATCGATTTTCACCCAGATATTATAGAGAGAGGGTTGCACAAATCAAGATATTTCTTTGCTTCTTTCTGCCCCTTCCCACCTGTGGCTGCTGTGGTTCACACTGGCCCTGCCTTTCCCTCGGCACTTCCCTCGCTGCTGAAGAACGGGGCTCGACTGCAGCGCGGGCACTTATCACTTTATTTTCTCCTATGAGCACGGAGTGGGAATGTCTCATCTGGCGTGTTGAACTCAGATCTAAGTGCTAAAATGTTTACTGCTTCCAGTCCGCCCAGCAGGATGCTCTGAGAGAAAGAGAGGGTTGTGAGCCTGCTGCTGATGGAGCCATCCACCTCTCGGGGCTTACGGGGAAACCGCGCGGGATCTCAAACATCAGGGTTTCATTATTTTTAGGGGACTCGTTCCACAAGTACTTCAGATGCTTTTCTATTAACATTTGACAGCATCTCAGCAATTGAAATGTAGTTAGTGAGGTGGCAGCGTTTAGATTGCAGTCTGAGAACTTATGATGGAATTCTGCTTTCCCTAATTAATGCAGTCCGGCACCTCCTTAATGACATTCATTTCAACAAATAATTTCTCTTCTTCTCTAATGATATGCACTATACTTGGCACTGCAGTACAGATAAATACATATATGTTTTTGCTATTCTAGAGGAAAAATCCATATGCTCTGGATAATGAAGGTTAAGTGACAATTTTTCCTTACAACCACTTATGTCTTACAGTCTGTGAACTGAAAACTGGATTAACCTTTAATTACCCCCCATGATCTCTCAACCCTGAAACAACATTACCACTCCTCCTAGTGTTATTTGCATACAGCATTTAATGAGAGAAACATCTGTTTGCATATTTCATATCATTAATATTATGCAGATGAGGTGAGTTTTCATGTTGCAATGGGCAATTGTGCAGAAATCTCCTTTTCTCTCATTTTTGGTTTATTTCCCTCCTCCAAACAATTTTCTCTGACATGTATTAATTGGAAAAAGAGCTGCCTGGTACCACTAGCCTTGCATATATAATGCATAGGTGCTATGTGATCTGAATGGCAGCATGGCAATCTCCTGATGAATTTACAAAATACTCAATATCTGGCTTGATGCTATTGGCAAACCTGTTGATACAGTCTGAGGCAAATGTACTCTTTTAATAAAATGTGTTATTAGGGCTGAAAATTAAATGAATACGAGCAAGATTGCTAAAAGGATTTGGGGTTTTTTTCCCCTCGTGACTTTATTTATAAAAATTTGTTCTGTCTTATAAGATGAAACATATTCCTTAGGTACCTGATCTGACAGCTATTTGACTGACTGGAGTTTAGGTTAGACTGCTGTCTGTGTCTGTTCTCCCCCGAAATGTTTCATATGGCCCTGCAATGAAATCTTTACTCTGTGCAAAGCCAAGGCCACTGAAAACTGGTGTGTCACTGCTTGTGGTGAGTGCATAAACCTGAGGTCTGGGAGAAGCTCCTTGTTTTTCTTGAGCAGTAAGGAGAATTTTCCATTTTGTTTAGCTTGAATCCTGTTTTCTTGAAGGCGTTTCTAAGAAGAGTTAAAGCCATTGCTGATATTAAAAAAAAAAAGGAGGGGGAGAAGTAGGGATTGAACTGTGGACAATAATTGTAGGGGGAAACAGGGTATTGATTTCTAGTTTGCTCCTTAGAATTCTTTAAGTCCCAGATATCACAATTTGCTGAATCTTTAGCCATCCCAAGATGCGTGTCACGTCCTGGATGCATTCCCAGTAAACAAGCTACGTTATCTTTAAAATCTGAATTTTAGAAGCAAAGCTGAGGATTTGGTTAGACATTGTTCCTGTGCTTATTTTTGTCGTTTTCTGAGGGAATTTCCACTAATTCAAAAGCAGAAATTAATTCCTGCAGAG
Source organism: Daphoenositta chrysoptera (assembly GCA_013397915.1). NCBI lineage: Eukaryota > Metazoa > Chordata > Aves > Passeriformes > Daphoenositta > Daphoenositta chrysoptera. The sequence goes on along the minus strand of VZRO01006867.1, from coordinate 189,445 downwards.
AGATCTGCAGAATGTTTTTCATAGCTCCTAAATTTGTCCAACTCATCACAAATTGCTTAAATTGCCCTTTGGTGCTGCTGAGCTAATGCCAGTGGCTACTGAAAATTCACAAAACTCCTATTGCTAGACTTTTATCTGGATAAAGGTGAGTCTGGAGCAGCCTGGAATTCTCTTCATTGCCTAAAAGGACACCTGAGCTATATTTATCTCCCAAACTGTTCCTCTGTTGAGGAGAATTGATTTGGTTTCTGTGGGACACAGGATTCCTACAAATTGGTTGGAATCTAGTGCAGAAACAAAACAGTTTCATATTTGGAAGTAACTTCTATATGGACACAACTCATAGCCCTAATTGTCAAGGGCTGGCAAACCTTCACTGAGGAATAAAATAGAAATTTGAATAACCCACAGGCTTATCTGCATACCAAAAAGTCAGCGTGTTATGGAAAAATGGGATTACTCTGTAAAATGGGTGTTTATGTCAGGATGACTTCTTTCCAAAACATCTCTGGAGATCCATGCCTCAGTAGCCTGGGATTAGCTGTGCCCACCTCTTCCCAAAATAAAAGACATACCATAGGTAATACATACCCTGTGACTACGAAGATTAAATATGATTGATGTGCCATTTTTTTCCTGACTGTGCTGCAAAATAATAATATGCCTGACTTCTAATTCATGACATAAATTTTACAGGAGAAATTTGTGGGATGTTGCATTTTCTGATGGGAATCATTTTCATGATGAGTTACATGCTTTGTGAGAACATGTGTTCATTTAAAGCAGATTTTCATAGTTTAGGAGATGCTTTAAATAAGTCGAGCCTGTATATCTAAAGGTCTGACTTGCAGGTAGGATTACTGTGGGTTTGTGCACAAGTCATTGCTTTGGCATCTACCGGGCCTTTTATGCAAAAAACCAAAAATGTTGTGCATGCAAATTATAGCCCTGTGTGTGGAATTTAGGCATGCAAAGGAGCACAATGCTTCCCACATGGAATTGTTCCTGCTTTGCAAATCATCTCACTCTGAGCACCTACAGTGCAGGGACCAGCTGATGGAGCCAAGTCATTGCCCTGGAGTTTAGATTTATTTGGGTAAACAGATTGTGCTAGTGGCAACCAAGATTTGGGCTGGCATAAAACTTTATTTCATAATTCCTTTCATTTCAGAAACTGCTGTGGAAGGAGTATTTTCCATGGTTAGACAGGGACCTGGAGAAGTGAATGAAATTTGGGGCAAGGTGGTATGAAATCTTGACAGAGTGTGGGAATAATAGTATTGCTATGCCAAAGCTGTGTTTTGTATTTCAGCTACACAAGCAAATTTTAAGTTGCCAAAAAATTCTGGATAAAAAAGATTTCAGCCTATCATGACAAGCTTTGTTTATGTGATATTATTTAGATTTCTCAGATATAAAGCAGATGGTCTTAATTCTCAACAGTGTACATTTAATGGGTGAGGAGTATCTTTGGGACCCTGGAGAGGACTTAGGAAGGCAAAGTGGACTTTTTTTATTTGCAACAAACTCTTTGTGCATCCCAAGGCGCTGACACTTCCAAGGCAGGGATTCTTCCAACCACTGACTGCAATCCAGTGGCTTTTCAAGTGAAGTAAAAGTTGTTGATTGAGCTAGTTAAGAAATAATCCCCTTGATTGTTCAAGGGCTTTTGTCAACACAAGGTCAAATAAATTTTTGTTGGCGTGGCTTTATTTTCACACATTGCGACCAAGAAAAACAAAACCTGCAAGCGGTGGCTCAGCACTGGCAAAATAATTCCTGCTAAAATCAGCAGCTTCTGTGCCAGAATTTAACTGAACTCCGGGTACTTTCAATGGGTTTTTGTTGGCATTTGATGCACGGGTGCACTCTCATGCCAATTCATGAATGCATTTTCCTCAGAGCAGTGATATCATAGCAATATCTCTACTTTAACGTGAAAGAGATTATTTTGGAATTGAGGAAACACTTCTCCAGTTAAACACTTTTTTTCTTTTTGCTGTGTTTGCCTGAAAAGCTGGTCTCCACGAAGCAGCTCTGTTTGCATGGATGTAGAGAAAATCACTAAGCAAGAAAAACAAGAATAATATCTGTGTCGTAACTGAGTTTAAATGCAGCGCAATTTGTGTTACTAGTGGCTTTTAAAGGCCCTATTATATAGTAAATTAAATTATATCTTTACTCTTGTATCTAAGATAAACAGTAAGTATATAATATATCAGTAATAGAAAAACTCTTGGCATTTAGGAAAGAATTGAGCTTTAATGTAAGGACGTTTTTATACCTCAGTAATAAATTAACATTTCAAAAGTACTTTAGCCTGCTGAGATGGATCATTCTATGAGTATGGGTAACACCATGGACTCCAATAATTAGTGTAAATTGCCTTTGAATAATACAGACCTGGGAACAACTTTCAGTGCTTAATGCCCCTTGCAGTACATGATGAAGAGTCCTTAATGGAGCTTGGAAAAACAAGTAATACCTATAAATCAAAGAAGAAAAGCCGTTTTTGATGCATTTGTCTGAGAGTGTGAGTTTTAAACCAAATTGTTAACACTCCTCCCTGCTGAGGGTCATGGATTAGCTAGGGTGGGAGTTTCTTATAGGATCTTTCACACTAACCAGCAGAGGTAGGGGGTTTCAAATACAAGTGTTTTCTTAACCCTAATCCCTGCCTCCCTGACCACTAGAGCTCTGAATTTCTCTCTAATTAGGTGGAGAATTAGTAGGTGGATAAATGTGTTAGTGGATGAGGATGAAGTGATTAACTTGCCCCAGACTATGATAGTGAGTTCAAGGCGCTACTGAATTCATTTTGTTTCTAATAACTTTCTCCCTATATTCTAGTGGCAGCACAGCCGAGCACTTGCATTTATATCTGTAATCTTACAGCAGTATATTCTCTTGCCTCGTTCCCATGGCTTTATCTGCTATATTTAAACAGCAGTGCAGTGTATTTCCCCATGTGCCAGCTCACATTTATGTGCACTATTTAATTATCTCAACAGTTTTGTAACCTAATTTAGATACATTTATGTTACAGTACGACTGTGTGTGTGAGGAAATATGAATTTTATTACAAGATAATGAGACTGGAATACTTCCTCCAAGTATTTGCTAACTGTACTTTACAAACAAATATCTGCTGCCTTGCTGCTGCTGCCTGCTTGCTGCTCTTTGTTCAGTGTGTGGGGCTCTGCTGTGGCTGAGGAAACAAAATTTCACAGCGCTGCAGCCAGATGTGACTCTGCTACACTGGAGTGGTGACATTTTCTGTCTCTGAAGATGTGTCCCTGTTGACTAAGCAGGGGAGGATTTGTCCTGGTGGAGGGCAGGGTCTGCTCCTGCCATCTCTCCCCCAGCAGCCTCTGGTGGGGAACAGGCTCTGGCTTCACCCTGGAAAGTTGCTGTGAACTTCTGTCCTTCCACAGTGATCCTGAATCATCCACTTCCACCTTATTTCTATTCTCACTCATGGCCACAGATATTAATCAGCCAGCCCAGCGTGCTCCTGTCCTGCCCTGTGCTCTGCTCGGACCTGTGAATTCACTTGGCCCCAAAGAATGAAGTGTGCTACTTGCAAAACAAGAAAACCCAGCAGGAAAGGGACAAGATTCCCAAGCTGGCTCAGTGTTGTGACTCAGACAAGCTGGGATCTGAGAAAACCTTTCCTGAAATAAAAGTAATGAGTTTTTCAGGTGTATTCAGAACAAAGGAGGGTGCTGGAAGATGCCACAAATACGAGTAGATCATAAATGTGCATTTTCTGAGAAAACAGTCTGACATCTACAACTCATGGCACTGGATGCTCACCTTAACCAGTTACTAAAATTATATAGTATCTTTCAGAAAAATCTTCTCAGCATACACATTGAAGGGAAGTAAAAGTGCCTTGGGGAAATGCCAACCACTGTTGTTGGCTGACTAATCAAAAATAGAGGCTGCTAGACACACCAAATAATCCTCCAGGTCTGCCCAGGGGAAGTAAAGCCTCAGCTGAAGTAACACGTTCAGACACACCACACTTCAAAAAAAGGTGGGGAGGGAGAAAGAGAGCATGGATGATCAGAAGTCCAGAAAAAAAATCGGGTAAAGAAGTAATATTGAAGTAAAAGGAAAGGTTCTGGGTGAAAAGGCAGAGGTAAGCATGTGTGTGGTGTGCAGAGGTGTGTGTAAGGAGATAGGTAGAAAGTTACCCTCCAGGACCACAGTGCACATGTCACAGATGTTTCATCTGAAACGTGGAAGGTTTATTTTAGAGAGCAGCCAAAACTCACTAATAACAAAAGGACAATGAACTCCTGCCTAGCTAGGATTGAAAGACAAAACATAAGATCATTTCAAACTCGCAGTGGTTTAGAATGAGCGGTGTTAGATGATGGTTCCTCTCTTTGCACGCACGGAGGGAGCTCCAGCACTGCAAACCCCAGTCTGTGAGAGGGCAGGTGGGGCTGGGAGAGGCTCGAGGGTCAGCCAGGGTGGCTCAGCTTGCATGACTGAGTGATTTGCCAGGGTGTTCTGTGTGTACCCAGCAACTGAGGCAGGCAGGAAATTCAAAGGGAAGGATATTTTCTATGCAGTGCAAAGTCGATTTCACCCTTATCTCAGCTGTTTGCTCCAGTGAGCACCGAATGCCTGAGGAGAGCACGGCTGCTGAGGAATCTGAGGTCCAACTCTGCGTGGGGGTGATGCCGAGGTGAGCAGGGACCAGCCCTGGGACTGCCAGGCACAGCCTGTCCCTGTCGTGGTGGGTGCTTGCTCCTTGCTAAACCAAAGGTTCTGGGTGCTGCAGAGGCACCTTAAGGTTCACCCTTAGAGTGAGAGCCCAGTTACCTCAGTCCCAGGTGCCTGCAGAATCCCTGGACTGCATAAGATCTGGGAAATGTCAAAAGCAGCATAAGCTCCTGAGAACCTCAGCAACAAATCTTGCCTTGAACAGGCTGTTCTTCTTTCATGTTTCTCTTTCTTCTTGTCCTTTTTGCCCATAGAAGCCTCTGCCTTAGTGTCTCCCTAGTAAAACTCCAAGGTACACGTTTGGGAATTAAAATGTTGGAGGGTTTGGTGTGTTTATGACACAAACAGTGCTTTGTGAGCGGTGCTGTGGGAGTTTCGAGCAGCAGAGAGCGACGGGAGCTGTGAGGTGCCAGCGGCAGCTCCCAGGACAGGTAAAATGTGTCTTTAGGCAATGAGTGGAAGGCTCAACGTGCTCGGTAGGTGAAACCTGTGTATCAGTTCAGGTTCAGGGTTAGCCCTCAGGAGAGCACCAGCCCTGCCCCAGCCTCCCCAGGTGGAAGGATTGTCTTTCTCATGTTCCACTGCATCCCATACAGAACGAAAAAAGTCACCCTTCATTAGCCAGGATTATGTTGTCTCTTGATCTTATCAGGTTTTGCTCTGCAAACTGCAAAAGAATGTGGCCTGATGCATGCAGCAAGCCAGGAATCTCCACTGGAAGCAGGAATTTCACTGGCTAAAATCTCTCTGAAGTGACTTCCTACGAAGCTTATCTTCAGTTTTTAACAGGGCACAGCTTCATCAAAGCGTTGGGAGCCAGAGTTTTGCTGGAAAGATACAATTTTCCTCATTAAAATATGGGAGTGGAAGTCAGCAAGTGATCCTGTTTTCTTTTCTAACTGGCTATCCTACCCCTTGAAATAGTTTTATATATTTAAATGGACGAGGATGTAAATTGTACTTCCAAACTATTAAAGCCAATGGCACACATTATAATGTGCTGTGAAAAGAAGATAGCTCCGGCCAGTAACTCTTAAGCCTAAATGAGTTTCTCCTAAGAGGAGAACAGCTGCTTAAAGTACATATATTTAAAATTAAATTTCTTTATTACAAGTTACTTAGAGTATTTTGGACTTACACGTTCCCTAGCTTAAATCTTCTTTTTTTTTTTTTAATTGCACAAAGCTGTGGAAAAATAATCGGAAACTCAGTTAGCATTACAAATTGAAAATCAGAAATTATGGAGATGTTGTTTCAGGTTCTCAAGCTACATAGGTGTATTAACCCTCATTAGTCATTTTGTGGCAGTGAGAGATTTGAAAACAGAATTCCATTATAGTATTTATGGTCAAAATCTGATATGATCAAATAATAGGTTTCCCAATAGAAATGTCTATGTGCCATGTAGTAAACTTGATAATTGTAAGAATACATTTAATGCAGTAGAACTGAATACCGAACCAGGAGATTAACATTTCTGTTATATAATTACAAGTTCAAGGAGTTCAGCTTCTTATCATACTACAGTAAGTATAGAAAGTAGAAGTGATCCTCTTTAATTTGTAATTATTTAACTGAAATAGAATGTCTCCCAGTCTTATTCTTACCCTTCTACACTGAAGACATTGGTATGCAGAAACCATGCACCAAGGAATAGTACACTATCAGAGTAGGACATGTTTGAGTATTCTTTAAAACCAACTAAGAGAAGTTAATCTCATTGAACTTCTTTTTATTCAACAAAAGAGTTAGATGTTTCCAAGTCTAATGTGACTATAATGTTCATTAAATGGACTTCTTTACACCTTTAAATGGATTAACTGTACATCTTCACAGCCTAATTATTATACATGTCGCTCACAAATCACAGATCTAATTCAAAGCACCATAAAAGCTCTGTTTATGAGCACTAGGAAAGCAGATACAGCGAGAATTGAGTGTGATTTTTATCTGGGTCATAGAAAAGAATAAGTGTCGTCCACATTAAAGTGTGTACCTTCACTTGTTGAGTTTTCCTTCAGCTCTGGCCTGGTGAGAGCCCTCTTTGAAAAGTTAAGCCACAGACAACTTTGGCATCTCCACTCCCCCCTTGGTCCAGAATCCAAGACCATCCCTGACTCAGATGCCCTCCCTGCAGCTGTGTTGTTCATCATTTCCAGACAATAGCTGTCAGTCAGATAAAGGATGATACACAATTTTACCAGAGTGGGAATAACTGTGATTTAGTGTCTTATCTGAAGTCAGCTTTGCTAATAAGAAGATACTGAGAGTGTTTTTAGTGATTGGGTTTTAAAGGGAGTTAGGTGCTTTACTCCCTGGTGCAATCAAGTTTAAACCCTTTAAAAAGAGCCTTAATCTATGTTTTTGCCATATAGAAATTGTTGTCAGTCCACAGAAGTCAGTGGAGCTGTGCCAGGCACTGTGGGCTTGGCTATCAGAGTGGATAGTTAGCTGTAAAACAAACTTCCCTTTCTGGGCAGAGAGAGCTTATCAAAAGTTTTGGGAAAATTGTATGACAATATGGTCCTCAGTGAAGATACTCCATCTGCAGTGGGAGCAAAAGTCAGAGGTTTGCCCAAATTTTCTCATGCTTCCATCTGTAGAAGAAAAAAATGACATCAAAATAATACTGAAGATGTCTGCAGGATGATCCTAGGGCTTTAAAATGAGAGACAACTATTAAAATAGTTACATATATTACACAAATATGTTATGTATGAGATATATTTCCACTGAATCCTGACATGGCAGAAATATCCTCATTTTTTACAGATGTGTGCTGGCAGCAGTTGCAAGTCAGTTTGTGTTTATAATGTGACACCAGAAATATTTCCCTTTTCCTCTCGATTACAAAACCTTAGATATTCTTGCCACATTTTCCTTATAAGAGTGTGCAGATTTCTGGGGTAGATGAGAGTTCAGATAATTACAATTCTCAACTTGAAGACCATCAGTTCCCTGGCAAGGCTCACAGACCCTTTCAGCCAAGCTCTCTGACCAGCAGTGGTGTGGCTGATGCTGTGCAAGAAGCACAGGTAGGGTTTTTCTGCAAGGAAGGATGTTAGAGTGCAAAAAGCACTGGCATTCTGTTATTGTGCAAAAGGCACAGATGTTCTGTTCCTGTGCAAAAAGCACAGACACGCTCCAGTATGACAACATGGAGCGTGAGGAGCCTCTGTGTGCCTGTGGGCCTGACTTTTCTCCTGTGTTTGGACCATCCAGATCTGATTTCGCTGGATCATCTGGAAGCTGCAAATCACAGAAATGCAAAACGCAGCCTCAGCAGCACGACTGTGCATCCCTTTGTGTGCCAGTCGCAACCACAGACCACAGTGTTTGGGTATTCAGACTTAAATGAGCAAAGACTTTGAAATGGGGAATTTTGCACATAAGGAGAGTTGTTTATCCCTTACACAACTACATCCAAGTGATTGAAATGTACCATTATATTCCAATTTGAAACTTATGACTGGAAATATGTTTTTGCGTTCTTGCCTTGCCAGTCCGCCTGCTTCTGTTCCATTCTCTCCTGTGCAGAAGCACTGCTGTTCATGAAATAAATAACTACCTGCAGCTCTCTCTGCACCTTAGGCTCCCCTGACCCCAGATATTGTCATGTTTTCTGCAGTGATTTTAAATAAACGTCTGCTCTGCTTTCCACGTGTGCCTCGGTGTCCGAGCGCCGGTGGCAGGTATGTTAGGTAGGATGAGAACCAGGTGTTCCCCCACAATTATTTACTTATTTGCAGACACGAGGGCTGCAACATCCGCTGGAGCCCCCTGACAGTGATTTATTTACCTGCTGCTGCCAGCTGCTCTCTGCTTGTGGGGGCTGAGCTGCTCAGGCTCCTGGGGCCACCACTGGAGTGCCTTGATTTGATATCAGAGCGTTTGGAGGCCCTGCTTTGTCATTTTGGTGAGAACCAGGCAGATCTAAGCTTCTTCCAGTGTCTAAATCTATTGCCATGGCTTAGCTGATGAGGTTTTCAAGAGGTTTTCTTGCCTGTGGTCTGAAGATGCAAGTTCCAAACCATTCACATTTCCACAGATTTCCACTGTAGGGGTTCATCTCAGCCTGAGACACTCATCTCACCAAGGAATAGAAACGTGCTTGTGTGGAGCTGTTTATTTTGGTAAAAAGGATGTTCCCACAGGTAAATTTTGTGAATTTGTGTAGCAACATATCTCTATCTGAGATAGCAACAATCAGCAACTATCTCTTTGAAAGTATTGGTGTTACAATGGCACGAGGATAAAGCATCACAAAGCTTTGGGAGCTGGATCTTGATGCAGGTCAGAAAGTATTTTTAGCTTCACTGCTGTATATATGAGCAAATGTCTGGATACAATTCCAACCTGCTGGCTGTTCCCTTGACACCTTAACTGAGGGAAATCCAATTCTTGCTCACCGTGCTCCTACAGATGCATGGTGTGTGGCTGGGGACTGGTGTAATTGCAGTGGATTGGATTTTAAATGCATGGGGTTTTGGCAGGGAGGCAGCAGCACAAGGAATTAATTTTTTAGTGCTCTTGTTCTGTTTCAGTCTGCCACATTTTTTGCCTGTACCCACTTTGGAGCAAGTGGGTTTTAGTTCAGTTTTTCTCGTATTTTTTAAAGGATTTCTTAAAAAATATAAACAAACCCCAAAAGCCTAAAACCAACTGCTGTATACAGCAAAGTTTCCTATTAGGATGAAGCAGTTTAAATTAAATGACCTGTCTTTCTAAGTCTGAAGTCTGAGTTTCTATTTTTTTTTTCACCTGATACATTTTTGCTTACACAGCTAAGTAAGCAAACGGATTCTCAGGTGAATAAGTTGTTTTTCTCTCTGTGAGTAAGGATGGGAATCAGGGAAGGTGGAACCTCTGCTGACAATGGAAGTCTCCTCCAGAGATCAAGATTGAGGGGAAAAGAGCAGAGGGCCTGGAGAAACACAGGATAAATTTAGTTAAAAACATAATCTAAGGGAAATTATAGGCTGGGTTTTTTTCACTATTGGAACTGAAATTTCCACGAGAAGTGTGTAGGATTGTGGGTTTTATGTTTTACTGAGAGCATGGAAAGGTTGTTCACCCTTCAGACAAGAACGTTCAATTCTAGTTTTGTGCATGTGGCAAAATCTGGAAATATTTGAAGCAACTTTGGAGAGAAACAAGATCCCTTTTCCTGTGAATTCTCAGTGATTCAGGCTCTGGAGCTTTGTCCTATAAGGTAACTTAGACTGTCATCCTCATCTTTTTCCCCTCCCTAAGACCTTTGTTCTGCCCAGATTTACCCAGAGCCTAGATCTGTCAATGTAGGGGAGGGACACAATTAGGTCAGCTGGTAGAAGATACTCAGAGATATTTCTTTGCTGTTCACATTCCCACACCTTTTAATGAGTCAGTTTAAGATTAAATGTTGACTATGTAACGTGCTTATCACTGGAATATCCATTCTGGAGCAATATATAGGAATAATCTGCTTTCTTCCCTACACAAACCCTGCCTTAAAAATGAGAGTCCCAGGTCCCTTCTGCCCTGCAGGGTTCTGGCCCTGCCCCTGGCCCTGCTAACCCAGCATGTGTCTTTATGATCAAAATTCAAATACAGTTGCACCAGCTGCTAAATAACTTGGATCCTACATTTGTAACTGATCTCAGCAGAGATGTCTATTCAATTAATATTACATTAGGCTGCCCACAAGACTATGCTAGCACAGAGCTGATGCTCCAAGTCAAGCCTGGGCTTGTTGTCTGCTACCTGACAAAGCTGAAAAAAGATGAATACTAAATGTAAGGTAACTCCATTAACTCTTTCTTTCCCTGAAGGCATATTCAAATAGTTTGAGTGTTGGGAGGCCTGCTTGCAATTTCAGTGAGTATTTCATTCTGACTCATCACTGGATGTGTTAAAACTGTTTGTGGAACAGTCAGAGGCATCTGAAATCACTGTCCACTTTGGGAAATTTTGATCTTAACTTGTGCTGAGCTTTTGTGTATTTCAGCTGAAGTTTCCTACACTATTGAAAGTGAGGGAAAAAAAGTAAAACACTTTTCAAGTGGGAACTTTGATACCAAATAATAAAAATAAAGTTTATTAGGGCAGTGCAGGTGGAGAATAGGCAGAGTGTCAAGGACAACTGATCTCTAGAGGAGGACTTCTTTCTCTGTGGTTGTTATAGAAGGTCTCAAAATATTTGGCATTCCTGAGCCACCTGCTCCTGCTGGGGCTGGGAAGTTGTTTCATCCACTGCACTGATTGTACAGGACCTAAGGGTAGCAACTAAACACAGAACACTTTCTTCTGTTGTCTGACAAGCAAAAGAACAACCAGTTCTCCCTTGGTAAATAACAGACTGTGGATCTCAAACAGATTTTTCTTTCTTGCTGACAAAACCTGGGGTGTATGGGTTTGTCTCACAGCTGCTATCTCAGAGATATCTGACTATGTGACATCACTTCTCCCACTGGCCTGCAAGGCAAAAGAAAAGCTGGGAATTGTGTGTGAACATTTCTGGTTTAGAAGAGGCAATGAGCAAGGAAATCTTAATTATTGTTTCCTTGATTATAAGACAGAAACGGAGAACTGTTATTATGGCTCTTTCCCAAGATTATCTGGTTCCTATCACACTTTATTCTTGTTTTGCAGCTCTGACTGAGGAATGTCCAAAACCCTGTGAATCTTGGCCTCTGTGGTCTCTCTCCAACACAGTTGGATACAAGTTGCTGGGTTTTGTTTTCTTTTTCCATTTTCTGTATCATGATGAGCTGCCTTCTAGCTGTTTTGTCAACAGTGCATTTTTCAATAGGGATTTGCATGTTGATATACTAATTGCCTTGATAAAATGTCTTATCATTTGGCTTCCACTCCAAAATGGCAGGAAAGGCATCTCTCCTGCCAGAGGAACTTCCCATGCAAGATAGAAAATTCTGTTCAGGTGAGAAGATTTGATAAAGGCCCAGGCTGAGTCTTTATAATTTCTTTTGGATCCTGAATTTTTGTAACAAAGCAGTGCAAATTCTTACTCTCTGCTGGACAAATGTCATAATGACCTGGATGGCAGATGAGCAAGGGAACTGGGAATCAGCTAATTTTGGTTTGTTTCTTGGAAAAGGCTAATAAAACTGACAGGCACGGTTACAAGAGACCCCAATTTTAAAGTTATTTAAAATGTTTGGGTGAAGACTTTGATTTACTTGTAAATTACTTTCCTGGTTTTTATTGAGCATGAAACAGTCAGTGCAAGTTTAGTGACTCAGGGATGCCTTCAAAAAGCTTCAGGCTCAGTTTCAGAGTTTTATAGCAGCTTCCCTTGAGTCTGTGCTTGTTGACTTGTTGGGGTTTCATGAGTTTTTGGAAGGGACTCAGACGATTTCAAGCTCCCCCATCAGGGTGCAGTGTATTTCCTAAAGAACCCATTGATACCTGGAGGTATCCAAAGACCTTTTTCAAACCTGCTTCTAAGCAGTGCCAGGACATCCAGAAGCTGCATCAGGTCTGTCCAGCTGCTGTCTGACTATAATGGAGAGCCCTGGCTAGAAGCTGTATCCTAAGGAATAAAATCAAGGTTTTGTCAGTGTGCCCCATGACGTTACAGCTGCTGGCAGTGCTTTGAGCTTCAAAAGTGAGAAACACATTCCACTTCTTTTCCCGATTGTGTGCAGCCTGTCAGTTTTTGAAAATATGGTGTTATTGGTGGGATATGGGAGCATTCAGGGGCTGCAGAGATCATGGCCCATTTAGCAGATGCTGAGTGTACAATCTATGCCATGGAGATGTGAATCTAATTGAAAAAAAAAGGAAAAATTTATCTCCAGTCTAGTACTTAAGGCACAAAGAGATGAAGTAATATGGGCAAGACCTGCAGCAGAGCTGCTGTTCCTCAAGTGTGTAATTTTAACCAAAAGAGCATGTTTCACAGCTTTGAGAGTCCTGTATAGCTGGATAGTTCACCTGGGGGTCTGGGGTCGGTGTTCAGAGCAAACACACGGTGATTTGGTGGACAGGGATGCACCACCCCGGGCCTTGAGGAGAAAGAAAATCCTGCAGCCTTTGCTAAGTGGCAGGCCTGGATGGCACACAGAAAATTACGGAGCCCATTCACTTGCAGCCAGGAAATTGGCCTCGCTGGGGGCTCAGGGTTTGATTTATGGCGCCCCTGAGTCAGGGCTCCTAAATTGTTGTTGGAACGGGCTCCTGGGATGGGCTGGGGTGGGGGAGCAGTGCTCAAGAGCCAGGGGCACAGGAGAGAGGTGGTGGGCACTCCCTCGACCCCCCTGCCCTGGGCTGTGCAGACAATCCTGGAGCATCCCCTCTCCTCCAGATCCTCCTGCAGGGAGCACAGTGGGCTCTGCTGGCACCCCGGGAATGAACGGCACACAGGGACTAAAAATAGAGTTGATGTGCCTCAAGTTTGGTCCATTAAGGTAACCCTACACTCTGCAACTGAAGCTATGGGTCAATGAAAACAAATTGCAGTTCATTCCCCAAACAGGAAGATTAAGACACAGGAAGCTGCCGAATGCTGAAGGCACTGGCCTTGACTTCACAACCTGGCCAATTTGTGCTGCCTGTGGGGCTGTACAGCTGTCAGGGAGAAAACAAATCTTCTCATACAGAAGCTCCTCTTTTATATCATATTCCTTTTTTTTTTTTTTTTCCCTAGACTCCAGCCTTTGTTTCTAGAGAAAAGCCAAAAACTATTTTGCATATCCAAAAAAGCAAAGGCGATGCTTGTGCTTGAAATTGTTTCAGTTAGGAACAATTACAAACAAATGAATTTGTGAATGCTGAAGCAAATCCAGGGCAAAACCATCTGAAATGGGGAGGTTACAAAAACACTGGATGTTCCTGAGGTAAAACCAAGGAGGCTCCCTACAGACCAGACCACCAAAGTCTGCCTTTCTTCTTTGGCTGAAAAGGACCCTCACTTCATCGATGAGTGACGTTAGCAGGCTGATAGGTGCAGGGTTTTCAAAGACAACCTAATTTGTAAACAATCAACATGTTAACAAGCTGTAAACAGCTGTCTGGACTTCTGGAAGATTTGCTGATGCTTGAAGAGCTAAAAAAAAATCACAGTGTTTTCCTAAAACCTCCTTCATTAATTTGTGGCCTGGTATTCATTAGGGCAACAAGCCTCGGGGGGCTTCTTACAGCTTAGTTACCCCCTTCCCATCACATTTCAAGCCCACATTCTGCTGGAAATTCAGTTTTAGATATGTTCCCATCGCATGGGATGTGAGGACCTAAAAGGAAAACAAACACGAGGAAAATAAACATCAGAGAACCAAAAAAAAAAAAAAAAAAAGAAGTGGTTGGTTGTTTCCTCCTACCCTAAACAACAGGTCATTTATCACAGTGCTCCTAGGGCCCTCGTCATTAAGTAGATTCCACAGTGATGCTTCTGCCCCATCCATGTGGGAAATCAAGGAAGACAAGACAAGGCATGTCCTAAACTAGAGGGAATTTATGGAATTGCAGACCTGGTCCCAGTGAGTGAGAGCAGCAGCTACACCCAGGACAGGAAATACGTCCTGGAGCTCAGAGTGGAGGAATATAATAAAGTAATTGGGTAGGAGGCACTCAGCACCTGTGACTGATAAGCACGGGCTCGTTCCAGGCAGGATTTTAAGAGTTGTTGGATGTATTTTGAAGTTGTGGTAGTGCAAGGTTGGTTACAAAGCACTGTGAGAGAGGTTTGGCACGCTGGAAACCTTCCCCAAAAAGTTGCTTTAGTAAATTACAGAGCAAGGGGAGGCAGCTCTCTGTGTGCATGCTGGGAGAAAGAAAAAAAGCAGACTGAAGAGAAATATGGGATGGTTTGTTTTTCCAGCGTGTCTTAGGTAAACAGAAGTTTTTGCAATTAGATTTCTTCTTTCCAATCCATTAGGGTTAATGCAGTTTTAATTAGCACTTGATTTGCAGGCTATGAGGTATGGTTTAATGTGCCTTTTAGAGATTCCAAACCAAAGTACTGCAAGGAATTGCACGCAAACGAGCAAATTAAATTTTTTTCATACCCATTTTTGTTTGTGGATGATTTTCCCACTAGTTTGTAGAAAAATTATCCTAAAATAGAGATCTTGGATTCTTTGTGGAGGAAATATTCAGTACAAAATACTGCACAAAATCCTTGATTTTGTCTCTGCTCTCACACAGCAGCCCTGTCTCCAGCTCCTGCTCGCAGGTGCATTGTTTGGTCTTCTTGCTAAGGCCACTTATCTTGCCCTGTTGGCATTGAAGACAGACAGATCTGCAGCGCTGACCTTGTGCTTGTGTTGATTAATTCCTCTCCCTAACTATGCCATAGTTATCAACTTTGCAACTGAGTACTGGATCACAGCCCAAGAGTTCCTTCTGAATGAAAAATATGAGAAATTCAGCGTTTGCAATAAGTCTGAAGTAATCTACTCAGGTGGTTCTTGTATTACACCTGTCATCGTGGCATCCAGCTCCTGCACAGAAATTTCAAGTGTTTCAGGCACATATAAACACAGACTGTCTCCTGCATTCCTTTTGTATTCAGAAATGAGTGGAAATAACAATATCCCGGAGGAACATTTAAAACAAAGCCAAACCAAAAGCAGCTAAAGAGCAAGGAGACTCTGTCCTGAGTGGTTTTATCTAATTTATGTTGAACAGAAAATATTTCTTAGACTGAAATTATTGTAGTATAAATAATATAAAAACTATAATGGGGAAATCTGGCCCAAACACATAAAACCACTGCCCTCAGGGTGAAAGGCAGGTTGAATGCTGCATATTGAGGTGTCAGCATTAACCCTGAAGCCCCACAGTCTCTGTCACTACCTGAAATTTGTAGGCAGCTCAGAACCTCGAAACCTCAGCATGTGAGGCTCACATTGTTCTTCCTTTCCCAATACAAAAAGATTCACAGGGAAAACAAAACAAAAAAGAGTGTCAGCTGAATAAATGTTCATTATTTCTGGATAAAAGGCCAGCGCTGAGACACTGAGCACCCTAAAGGCACCCTCGGGAGCGAGAGCCCAGCTCGGGTGCTCAGAGCAGGGCGCTGATAACACCAAAGTCGGGCTCCAAACCCCGCGTGGCTCATTCACTTCAGAGTTGGACTCGGTGATCCTTC
This sequence comes from Daphoenositta chrysoptera, assembly GCA_013397915.1. Taxonomy (NCBI): domain Eukaryota; kingdom Metazoa; phylum Chordata; class Aves; order Passeriformes; genus Daphoenositta; species Daphoenositta chrysoptera. Next base: position 173,619 of record VZRO01006867.1, on the reverse strand, counting down.
TGGGTCCCTTCCAGCTCGGAATATTCTGTGATTTCAGCACAAATCCCAGTGATTTCCTGGCTGTGGCAGGACACACGCTCTCTGCCTTCAGCTCTCGTTGCTTTTGGGGGTTTTTGTCGCGGGGGCTCGGGAGGTGCCAGGGCGTCCCGGGATGTGGGGACAGCCCAGCCTCGGCACTGCCGGGTCCGACAGCGCTCGGCATCCCCGGGTGGGAGAAGGGAAGGAGAGGGAAAGAGAGGGTAAGGAGAGGGGAAAGGAGAAGAGAAAGAGAGGGGAAGGAGAGGGGAAAGAGAGAAGAAAGAGAGGGGAAAGAGAGGGGAGGGAGAAGAGAGGGAGAGAGGAAGG
>VZRO01006867.1:138046-172905 GCA_013397915.1 Daphoenositta chrysoptera | reverse complement strand
TTTGTCCCCCACGTCTGCTCGCCGCCCCTAAAAAGCCTTTTCCTGCCTCAAAACGAGCCCGACGTCGCTCCCCGCTTCCAATCAAACTCTTTCAATGTATATATATATTTAATTGTATTTTTTACAGGGATAAAGAGCAGGTGAACAGAGATGCTGTTGTACCGACCGGTTGAAACAAAACAAGGATTTGAGAGGGATGCTGAGGTTCTTGACCTTGTTCTTGACACTCCCCTCAGCATTTCTGGTACCACGCCAGGTTTTTACAAAAGAATTTTGGAGCGTCCTTTCGAGGATGGCGATCCCAGCCACATCATCTTTGGCTGGCGCAAGGCTTCTGCCATTTCTGAATATTCCATGCCTTGATTTTTTCAAAAAGCTGCGTGGCTCGGTGCTGAGGAGCACAAGCAGGAGAACACTCAGAGCAAGTCAGGAACCCAAATGGGACAGACCTGATGCTGGAAGAAAAATGATAAACAATTCCAGCCAGGCCACCCCTGGGAATACACCCAGGGGTTGCAAAATACAGCTTTTAGGATCTAACTCTCCATACTTAGTGCTCCAGCTTCAAATAAGCATTTTGTCTTTTTTTCTTGTTGTTGCTGTTGTCACTATAAAAGATGGACAGGACTCTGCCTGAAGCGGTCAGACTCTGATCTCTCCCACTTTAATTGGGTAGTTAGTTCTATCTTTTCTTTCCCAAATTATTTGCAAGAAATTGTGATTTAATCCACTCTGCACTTAAGAAATTTAATCAATCATTAGAAATAACTGCCAATGATAGGAAAATATGCTAATTCATGTTATTTTTGCAGACAAAGCACTGATATAAACAAAATATAATTAAACATGCCCTCTTTATACACTTCATAAAAAGCCACAATCCTTGGGTATTATAAATTTAAACTTATTTCTCTGATCTCAGGGCATAAAATGTGTTCTGTGAATTGTCTTACTTCTTGTAGGAAAACACTGATAATATTTGCCTCGCAGGCAGCATAAAACACAAAATGTAAAATAAAAATAAGTTATTAATCAGACTAACGGGCAACTTAAATGGAAAGCTGTCTTCTATGTCACATTAAAAATGATAATGAGCAACATTTCACAAGGCAATATTATTAAAAAAAAAAAAAAATCCGTGTTACACACAGACTTCTCAACCCATATCTGTGCTGTAGTCTCCAGGAAGGAAACGAGAAGGACAAGTTTTGCAGTTGGTTACCATGGGTATGTTGCCTGAGGAGTACCTGCATTTCCACATAGCCATACCTAAAACAGGTGTTGCTTTTTTATCTTCAGCTAACCAAGCCCCAGGCAGCGGTGATCTTGTTTTTCCGAATTTGCATCTTAGTAGAAACAAAGTTTTAGCTCAATTAAATACCTGTCACAGGAGGGAGGAAAGAGTGGGGATATGTTGTGACGCATAAGAATATGTTGTGGTTTTGAAAATGGCCCAGTAAGAGCTATTTCTTTAATGATCTGTGACAAAAACAATGCAAAAAGAAAAACCCTGCCCTGAGGGCGAGCGTGTTGCTCTTTGTTTCTCACTTGGGAACTAAGGAACAGAATTTTGAATGAAGTTCATTGTTTAAAAATATAGGCTCTTTCCTGGCTCATCTCGTAGGCACCTGCAGGTTGCTTTTGCTTTTTTCTGACAGATATGGGCCAAATTCTGCCTCCCTTTTCCATCATAACTTGGGTTGAAGGTTGGCTTGTGGAAAACATCCTTATTCTAGAAAGGTTATTAAGGCTCTTGTTTTTGTTACCCAGTAGAAATAGTCCTGCTGAGAGTGACCCTCTGTGCTCATCCTCAGCTCTGCCGTCCCTGTTTGCAGGGGCTGCACAGCTTGTGTGCTTCCAAATTTAAGTGTAGCACGTAGAACAGACCAGGCCCAGAATTATCCCCTTACCCCAGAACTCTTTGCCCCACCTGCCCTTGTCAGGACATCAGGGACACCACGCAGGGCAGACAAAATGCCAACCCCTCCTTACAAAGACCCCAGAACCAGCTGTGCAGGGCCAGGTGGGATTTGTAGGGCAGACTGCCCTGGGACAAGGATTCACTCTCATCTGACCCCAGCTTGGGGCTGCCCTCTGGACAGGCTGTGGATCTGAAAATTCATTTTGTGAAGTATTTTTAGGCCCTTAAGACTTTTGTCACCAATCTAAAGAGCAGTCACACCGGGGTGAGCTGGGACTGCACACGACTCTCTCCCTGACATGGCAATACTTCCCTTCTGAATTTCTACTGAAACTGAAATTTCCCATTGTCTCCGTGCCCATCATATTCTGGTTTCAGGGCTGGGGCTGGAAGGACGTAAGGAGTCTGTGTTTATAAAAAATCTTAGCAAATATGCTCGTAGGTGTATTCAGAGGCTCTCCTGCTTCTGAAGGTGTGCTTCTACTTTCTGTACATAAAAAGAGCAAAATTTACTTTTTCTGTCTTGTGTATTTTTGCAAGGGGTTTTACACAACAGGTTTTGCTTATTGGGGTGTAGTTCCTAGCAGGAGAGGATCCAGCAGTCAGGTGAACTTTACAGAAGCAATAATTACCTGATTGCCAGAACAACACTTAGGCACAGTACTTTTCTCTGGCCAGAAGAAGAATTCTCTCTTTCCAGCTCACCCCGGAGATCTCAGTAAAATCCTAACGCTGACACTTTCTGGAGTGTTCTCCAAATCTCTCTGTGTGACAGCCCAGCTATTCAGGTGCTTTTTCAGTTGTAATTGTACTCGAGTTCAAAGCCAGTGAAGATCAACAGAGCTTATTGCTTCAGACTGAATGCTAATGCTCAGTGCTAGATCTTCCCTGCAGCAGGGACTAGAACTCAGATTTCTGACACGCCTCACTCCCCATTTAGCTCTGTTTTTATTTATTTACCTTCTCATGCCATTTCTGTCCAAGCTCAGCTCATTTCATGTAAGAGTTATGTACCCATCCCCACCAGAGGGAATGCAGAGCACCTCCAGCAGTGGAATTCCAGGGGCATGTCTGCTCTACACTGGCACTCAGCTGAGATGCAGTGCCAAAAATTCAGGCTGAGTGCCAGGAACCAGGCTATTATCAATAAGTATATTGGCTGTGGAAAAGGATGGAAGTCCCAAACCTGAATATCAAGAGCATTTCTGTGCTACAGGACAAATGACTAGAAAAGTGTCAGGAGAAAGCTTTTGCAAGGCTGTGCATGGATTCTGAAATTCCTCTCACTACTGTTAACTCTGGAGTCTCTGCTATCTTTGCATGGCCATATTTAGGGTTTCTTGGACAACAGTGAATACAATCAGCCCAAAGGCTGACCTGTGCTTTTGGGATGACCAGGTCCATCTCTGACTTCAGTCATCAAATAAACAATTTCTTGCCTCCAGCAGCACATTGTCGTGGATATGAAAGAGCTGGTTCTAATTTGGAAGACAGAATGTGAGGATGAGAGTAGCTTTGGGGTGCTGGGTCTGTCAGCCAATGTTATGGCAGCTATAAATGATGGATTTTAGGGTGATTGTTGATTCTCACAGTCATTGAAGGGAATTGTTCTGGACCCAGTGATAAGAGACACAAATTTATATGCTACTTTGTGTTTCAGAGAGAAGGAGGAATTAATGGTTTTGTCTCTGGTTGAAAAGCCAGGTGGGACTAGGATTGGTGAAAATGGATCCACTGAAACATTCTTTTAAACTAGAATATAGCTTAATAATCCTCATTTTTTATTTGATGAAAATTATGCATATTTTAATGAACAAAACAGGCTTACCTAATTCTCCTCCATCTTTTAAAATCTGGTTTTAGTTGGGAGATTTGAAACATGGACTTTCTCTCTCTATATATATATATGTGTGTGTGTGTATGTGTATACACATTGTTAACTAAAAATATTTTGAGGGATGAGGTGCTAAGATTTTTCAATTTGGTTTTTTGATAACCTCTCCCCACACATCTTGCAGGGAATGTTTTCCTGAGTTTTCTCTATGAACAACTTGATTTTCCAGGCAAATGCAGTGGAAGCTGGTTCTGATGCTGGCATTTATCTAGAGCAACTCTGAAATCAGCTGAGCCCTTTGGTGGAAGAGAAGAAATTGGCCCTCAAGAGGAGTTTTCAAGGATGAAAAAATTCAAATACTTCTTTACACTTTAGCATTTTACATATGCATATATATATATATGTAGTTGTCAAGTGTGATAAAGAGGGGAAAGTGTAGCTTCTGGTCCCATCAAGACCAAGTCAGCAGGAGCTAGACAGACAGAATATTCATGTTTTGCTTAAAATAGGTAAAATTGGCAGCATGGTTTGCATCACAGCACAAGACTATATATAGGACTGTAAATTCAAAGCATGTTCAATCATGTGTTGCTTTATCTTTCTCCTCACTTAGCAGATATTCCTTATTACAGGTTCTAAACACTCCTTGGATCGTGTCATGTTTTGCTTTTATTTGTTGTGGAGTTGGTTTTTTTCCCTCAGTGATGATGTTGCAGCAATGTCTAGGGGTTTTATTTTTTTAATGCCTTGTTCCAAGTTGGGAAAAGCAAATTAAAAATAGTTACAGAGAAATGAGTAGGGATAGCCTGACTTTAAAAGACAAAGGGAAAAGGAGCTGTAAATGAAATGTAGGCTCCACAAGAGATGTATGTAATAAAGTGCTCAGGCCTGACTGATCCACAGCTACAGAAATGTGCTTCTTGAGGATGAAAGAACTGACAAAATGGGAAGGACTTAAGTCCTCAATTAGTTTAGTGATTAAGATGTTCAAGTAACTCAACAGAACTCTGTGGCAAAGTCACATCAGTAATTTCAGAGCAGTATTTAGAATTAATGTAGTTCATGTTTTACTGCCTCTCCTTCCAGGCCTCGATTATATGGGGGCTCTCTTCTTTATTACTGATGTGTGAAAATAGCTTGTACTTCTAAGAATAATCATTTGTGTTTAATAAAAAGCAAAAGCAGATCATCCAAACCCAGGAAAAGCAGGAAATCTGAACAATGTGCTTCCTATTCTTGAGGCTGTTTATGGAAAGCTGCATTTGTATGACAAAAAGCATAATTTTTTATTATATCAAACTTTTCACATCAAATACTACTAATGCATTTCAGTTCCTCCTGCTTTTCTGTCTAACCAGGACCAGCTCATTTACCACTCGCTGGAGAGGAGGACAGGCCAAAGCTTTTATCTATGGTTTCCTTTTTTCATTGCTTTGCCATGGAGTGGAAGTGATCACAGTCAGAGCTCCATCCTGTGCAGAGCCTGGTGCCCCACTCGGGCTGCTCAGGTGGTTGTCTTATCAATTTATCACTTTATCAGCCAGGTAAATTGGCTTTATTTGTTCCAGAGCATTAGGAAGCCTTTTACTGCCAGACCAGGTATGCAGTTTTCAATGAAGGACTTACAGATCCATTTTGTCTCTCAAATTAAAGAATCCTAAAGGTCTTTTTCCACATGAAAAAATCTTTTTATTCAAATGTGTCAGTTGTTTTGGGTGCTGCTGTGTCTCAGGTGTGATTATAGATCATTTGTACCAAAAAGAGGCTTTTGCTTGAGGTGCAATACAAATTGCTGTGTCATGAATTATAAGACTAAATACTAGATCTTGAGAACCAGTGAAGGGAAAAAAAGGAAGAAAAAAGTGAAATTTATTTCCAGAAAGAAAGCTATAGATTTGGGGATGTATCCTGTTCTTAGCCAGCAGAAGTTTATAGAAATCAGAAAAAATAATAATACCATCTATACTGCAATTTCATGACCCTTTTTTGGATAGAGTATTTTGTAAGGCCTGGACATCTACAACTGAACAAAGAACAAGACATTTCAAACTTAGATGTTATGGTTGGTGAAATTCAACCACAATGATAAAAAGAGCTAAAATTTGAAAAAAAAAAATTGTGTTTTCTACCTTTGGAATTCCATTCAGTTAAGAATAAAGTAGTTTTATGACAGCAAATGTTAACAGTTCTGAACTTTAATAGAGTGAGTTTTCTTGCAAGCTGTTTCTGAACAGTGGAGAAAGTTGTGGCAATCCTTCACAAGTTGTTTGTGGAGGATAAATCCCAAATTTACACATGTTCCTGTCTTACAGGAGGCAGCTCATGTAGCTCCAAAAGGCTTTGGGAGCAAAGTAATTGTCCAAGTTGCTGCAATTAAAGAAACCAGCAGCATTGTTTCTGCACTAAAGAAATGCTCCTGCAATGGGCATGCTTGCTCAGGGTTTACTGGTATAATCCCCATTTTCCCTCTGGGAAACCAGAAGGATTTTTGAAAACACAGAAGAAAGCAAAGCTACTTCACATCATATTGGAATAAAAAGCTCTCTTATCCTACAACAGTTAATATTGTTGTATTGTGCTTTGGAGAGTCAAATAGCTTAAGGATATGGGGCTGCTTTCTTCTTCCCTCGCTGGTGGAATTCTACTGACATGTGTGATTTCTTTTGCTTTCCAACAGATTTGTTTGCACTGAGTCCTTGTGGTCTCACTCTGCTCTGGTCCCCACTGGCACTGCTCTCCTGGGCACGTGGCCCTGTGTGTCCAGGACGTGCTGGACTGGAGAGGGCCAGCACCCCCATGGTAAATGGGGTAAATTCCACAGCCACCACCTCCTTTTTCCTCCCAGAGCCAGTCCCGGAGACAGCAGTGGTGTCAGAGCCAGCAGTTCCCACAGAGACATGCCATTGAACAATAAAGGGCTGCGTACTCTAATGATGATTAATTACATTTTCTCCTATCTTTCTATCAATTAACTGGGAATGTTGCTTTGTTTTAATAATTGTCTTTTGGTAAATAAATGTGTAAACACTACTTAAAGCATTTTGGGGTCTAATTATACTTATCTGAAAGTTAACAGATTCAAGATGTGATTTGCGCTTTAATTGTTTTAAATTATGGTAAAACACGGTGTTGGGCACTGATTTTCTGAACAGCTGATCTCTGATGTGAGACAGTGAGGAACTACAAACAATTGTCTCTCAAACCGAGGTACTTGTGAAGCAGAGTTCTGTCCAAGCCCGTGTTTGCATTGAGGTTTTTTGGCTTTTCATATGGGTCAAACCAGCCACTCATTGACCAGAGCTACTCAACCAGTTTTAAAAAAAGAGTTTTTAAAAAAGAGCTGAAATTCTCCAGGGCCTGGCTGTGGTGCCTGGTGGGGAGCAGCATCCCTGTCCTGGCACCCACCCTGCGCTGGGGTGCTGGGGGTGCAGAGCCAGGACTGGGCTGGCTGGACTCAGCTCAGAGCTGGACTCAGCTCAGAGCTGGACTCAGCTGGACTCAGCTCAGAGTTGGACTCAGCTCAGAGCTGGACTCAGCTCAGAGCTGGACTCAGCTGGACCCAGCTCAGCTCAGAGTTGGACTCAGCTGGACTCAGAGCAGAGCTGGGCTCAACTGGACTCAGCTCAGAGCAGAGCTGGACTCAGCTGAACTCAGCTCAGAGTTGGACTCAGCTCAGAGCTGGACTCAGCTCAGCTCAGAGTTGGACTCAGCTCAGTCCAGCTCAGCCCCGCTTGCAGGGACACAGGGCAGGGATAACTCACGTGCCATGCCTGACCCTGGGGCAGGGGAGATCACAGCTAAATCCCCGTGATCTAAACGTATCAGGCGTTGGGGCTCTCCTGCCTCACCCCCTTTCATGTCCCTGCCCTCTCTAATGGCAGGGGAGCCCCGTGTCACTGTGGTTTGTTGTTCTCATTAGCTCCATTAGCTGGAACACTGCGGGCCTGTGCTGGGTCCAGGCCTCACAAAGATCGGGGACGTCCTGAGGCTGTGCTGAGGGGAGGGAGCAGAACGACCACAGAAGGAGGGAAGGGAGGTACCAGGGGCAGAACCTGTGTCAGCAGCAGGGCCTGGAGTGAACTGATGCCTTGAGAGGCTACCTAGAGACAGAGCCTAGACAGGAATAAGGGAATAAAGGTCGGTGGTTATTGGAAAGGCCTTCAAAGGTGCACCCTGGGAGCCAAAGGCTCCATCCAAAATGGACCCCAAGATGGACCCCAAGATGGACGACGAGTCACAAGTTCCCCACACCTTTATAGGTTTGGTTCATTTGCATATCAACATGAATTCGCCAATTAAAACTTAATTAATAATGTAATTTCCCCAAGCTCACCCCCCTTCTAAGATGTTGGTTTACACATTTTCGGGCCCAGGACAGCCTGGGTGTCCTTGGAGAGCAGGCCCAGAGAGGCTTTGTTATGTCTGGAGAACAGAAGTGAGCAGGCTACAAGAAACTCCAGAATTACACACTAGGCAATACAGGATTTGAAAAATATAAAAGTTAAAATCTAAGGCATCAATCCTGTCGCTGTGGGGACAGAGAGAAAAGCATGAGACAAAGTCCAAGTCCAGGGTGAAAAAAGCCATTTTTATTGATTGATCTATCCTTTTATAAGGTGGTTCACAAAGATGGCAGGAGGCCATTGGTTCTCCAACCAGCCACCCCTCAGCATGACTGGCTGGGACTCTACAACACCTATTTCAAAATATTTTCCAAAGGAACTATAACAAACTTAGAAAACAAACTGCAGGTGTTAAGACAGAGAACTCGTTTACAAACACCATCTCACTGTTTCTCATGGCTTGTGTGAGAAAGACAGAATCTCACAGAATATTGCAGAAAGCTGGAAAATTTCTCTGCTAAGGGCTTTTCAGCATCCACAAAATCCCAGCAGCTTCCTGGGGAGCACTGGGCAGAAGGGTGTGGAGAGGAGGGATCTGATGGAGGAGCTGGACACGTGCTGGTGTCCTGATGCTCTCGTGGTGCTCTTGTGGTGCTGCCACAGAGCCAGCAGGAATTCCTGCATGAGGAATGGTGGGGAAAGCTGCTCCTGCAGCTGCTCTGACCATCCCCTTCTGGGGCTCAGCACACTGCAGATCATTTCTGATCCAAGCACACAGCGTGTCCATGCCCGTGGACCTCTTGTGTTGTGAGTGCTCTGTCTTAATTTCCCTTCCTCTAAAACAAGGGCCATATTTCCGCAGTTCAGGATGATGTTAGAAGGTTAAAATCGCAAACCTTGAGAGGGGATCAGGCTAGACAGGATAAGGACAGCAGTATAAGTAAAGAAAACAGTTCTATGCTGGCTTTTCCTTACTCAAATTTTATTTGGGGGATTTTTTTCAGTTAATTTTTTTTTTTTAAAGATAAAGGGAAAAGAAGGAAAGGAAGAAAAATTGTTCCACATATGCAAACAGAATTTGCATTTGACTGCATTAAAATTTTTCTTAAATTGCAATTAAGCAATAAATCTTCACCAGTTGCAAAAATAAAGAGAGTGGGGTGGGGGAAATTTATTAGATAATGTAATCTTTCAGGCATTTTTTAATTTCCTTCTAAGATCTAGAATATCAGTCCGAGTCCCAGGTAAAACAGGATTCAAGTTTTCAGCCGCAAGTTGTGACTCAAAGTGCTTAGCTAAATTAAACAGAACAGATGTGAAAAATAAGATGAGAGCTATGCATAGAGCTCTCAAACAGCTGTCCCACCTTCCCCTCCATTGAAGAGCCCGGCCTAATTCCCCTTTGTTGACTAAAGTCTGCTATTCGATCCTAAAAGCTTGTCAGAATCAAGTACAATGCTTAATATTAGTTTACATTTTAACTGTTTTTCTTTGATATTTGACAAGGACGTGGGAAGTAGCTCCAGAACTTTCTCCTGGGCCAATTTGCTCAAGGTTGCTGTGAACCACGCTTCCCCTTGGGCTGCCTGCCCCAGGGACTGCACTTGAGACCTGGCACCTGTTGGACACCACAGCAATTAATAATTAATTAAACAAATAACCCCTTTACATGTCACTGGGAAATCAAAGCTTCAGCATAAAAAAGAAATTTACCTTTTAGGTTTCCAGAAGTAACCTCTGCCCCAACACTTGTGCAGTATGGGGAGGAGCAGATATTTGCTTTTTCCTCAGAGTAGTGACTTTTACAACAGATTGAAAAAAAAAAAAAAGGAAAGTAGAGGATAGGAAGGAAAGGTCAGCCTTGTTAAATCCTTTCTAGTAAACACTACTCAGCTGCAACAATGTCAACCAGTATCTGAACATTTAACATCTAAAGCGAAAAAGAAATTATGGACATTCTGCTGGAGAGGAGGATCAGTGGAGCCTTTCAGCTAACATTTCTGTGTGCCTTCCAGGATGGAGTACACTTTGTCTTGCTGTTAGCATTTTGGTTTCAGATATGACAAGCGTATCAAGGCCTTTTTTAACCTTTTTCTTCCTTTTTCTTTCTTTTTTTTTTTTTTCCCAAAAGGTAGCTGCACATTAAGGAGATAAGTGAACTTCAAAGGGCTAAATACCAATCAGAAGATGGAAGATGGCCACACATCAAGCTACGCTGCTTCTGCAAACCCCTTTAGTAGCCAGACAAGGTCACTGATCAGGGTAATTTGCAGGAAAAGTCAATTTCTCAAGTACCCAAGGCAGGTGTTGTGCCATTCTGTGACAATTTACTGAAACTAAATTGAGGAAGTTGAAAAAAGCAAAGGTCATGAACCACGGGAGAAAGGAGGGAAGCAAAGTCTCTTTGACTGTATTTTTAACTCCTTTTCAACCAAAGCATATTTACAAATTACTGAGCCTGTTTCCACTTAAAAAAAAATCCCACTTGTGTAACTCAGACGTGTTTATGAAAACCTGCACTAAGACCTGGTTGCACAACGATGAACCTTGAAGGGTGGTTAAGGAAAACACAGAGTGACTCATGGGGAACTCTTAGCAGAGTAAAGGGGAAAAGCAGAAGTTGTTTTTAGTTCTGAGAACACTTCTGAGTCTTCATGACAACACGAAGCTGTGTGAAAGTAGACAGGATGGAAGTGGAAAGATAAAAACCCCGTCTGAGAAATTTGAAGCAAGCCACTGAAATGACTGCAGAAGGACAGAAGGGGAGTTGATGTTTCAAGAGGTATCTGGCTTTGTCTCTGCTTCAATTGCTCCCCAAAATGCACCTCTAAGACTTGGTCCTTCAGGAAAGGGCCTGGGATGGTCTCAGTGCCAAGGCTATGAAATGAGGAGGCAGAAACAGAAGTGAAGGAAGTGTAGACCCTGCCTCAGCAAACTTCCATGCCAAAACAGATCTCCACAAGTGTCGCTGATCTGGGATGAGGAAGAGATGAATCCAGGACCTGTGTGAGGTTCTGAAGACAAATGGGTGGATTCCAATCTTATTTCCTTCTCCTGCGACCACAGGTTCTGAGCTGGTGACCTCTTACAGTGCAGGAGATGTTTGGGTGGAAATAGTGCAGTGTTTGTGCTGTAGCTGGCACTGGTGTGGAGCACCCAGTCAATCCAAAACCTCCACATCCTCCAAGAAGGAGCAAAACTAAACCAAACCAAGCCACACCAACATTTTCTCTCTTTTGCTCCCATCCTCCAAACTGAACAAATAGTTTTAGTAATTGTGTTGATGACACAAATATACTTGCAGCTCTCCTTCCTCTTCCCTGTTACCAGATTATTTATTTTGTGATAAATTTTCATAGGTCATTGGTGGTGCTTAGCTGTGCCTCTGGCCGTGAAGCCTGGGAAGTTTATGGAGCAGAAAAAAAACATTCTCTCTACTTGTTTTTTGTGGGCTCGAATCCAAATCTAATCAGGACAAACTTCCCCAAATCCTTCCTTGAAGGGAGTATTTCAAAAGAGAATAACCTTATTATTATCAGGCACTGCTTTGAATAGGTAGAAAAGGAGGAAATAGTTGATGTATTTCTGCTAGAGCTACACAGATTGAAAGGAGTGAATTTGGTTAATAGAGTTTGTATGCGTACATTCCATGGAAAAGATGGACTTTCATGTGAATGTGAATAATTAGAAAATGCTTTTGACCGGGACTCCTGAAAGGGAACTTGTTTGTTTCAAAATTCTGTAATTTTTGAGTGGCTTTTGCCCCTTTTCCAGCAAGCTGCAGCATTGTTGCCCTGTGCATGCAATGAATTCCAGTAAAAGCCATTTCTTTGCAGGACTTCTCAGAAACAATCTGTAGTTTGGGATGTACTGAACTGGGAGTGACTGGACTTCTTTTCTCTGCCACAGCAGAGAAGGCTCAGTAGAAAGATTCATTTAAATACAAAGAGGATATAAATAGCCTCCCAAATTACTCCAGCCCTGCTGCTACCTCACTTCAGCTGAGTAAAGATCTCTTTATGACACCAGGAGATAACTGTTTTATGTGTTTGGGCTATTCCCAAGTGCTGCTGGTCAGACCAGCCCCTCGGTCAGGTCTTCTAGAAATACAATCTGTGAGTTCCTTGTAAGTACAGGACTATTTTTATTTAGCTGTTTCAGGGCCCCATTGCCTGAAAACCAATCCAGTTGTTTAACTTTGAGGAAAAGAGCCCTAATCTCTCTTACTTCTATCCCATGTCTTTTACATCCTGAGACTGGAAACAATCTATATCCTAAACACTCAGAGTTTCAGGAATGTTAAATAAGAAGGCTCTATCTGCACTGGGCAGAAGGACATGAGTTAGTTAGTCAGGCAAATAAACAAACACAGTAAAACACACAAATAAAGCCACCACACCTGCAGGAATGTTAGATATGTTAAAAGGGGTTGCATCCCTAGGCGAGCCAGGCTGGTTCACTTTTCATCACCGATGACCATGTTACACATGCAGCTGGTGACATTACTTAGCCTCCAGCAAGGTCAGAGCACGCCGTGGAGTGAACAGAGAAGGAACTGTTCCCCTGTTTGTAGCAAAAACATGGTCAGCAGTGATTTGAACTCCAGCTGCAACTCGGCCTGCCCGGGGATAGCGAAGCAGAGCTGCTGCCAGGGGCTGGCTCCCCTTTTTGTGGAAGCATCTCACTGCCACAAGGCCGCCTTCAAAACAAAGATGGGTTTAAAATACCTTTTTATCTCATGAAGCTTGTTTTCATAGGCCTTCCTAAAGTGAATTCTATGGAAATGAATATTCAGGAATGCATTACAATAGAGGGTTTTGTTGCACTTTGTAGGCGTTGAAATGAAGATTTCTGTCTGGTTGTATCACAAATTGGATTTGGAGGGCCAGGTTTTGAGGATCCTTGGCAGCACGTGGGTCACTCAAGTGCCTACTGTGGCTCTCAGAAATGCCCATCCAGCCACATCCAGCTTGTATGAAGGACACCAGCCTGTTTCTTAAAGATGTGAGCACATTTAGTATTTGGACAAAGATGTTTAAGAATGCCGTGATAATCATCAAAGCAATTCCCCAAGAATGAAAGAACTAAAAGATGAATTAAAACACAGGCTGATGTGTCACAACTGTTTATATGAAATGAAATGCACTGCTCATAGCATATCTTTAATGCAGAACTTATTATTTATTTGATTTCCATTAATAGTGATGCACAAGAATATTTAAGTTGATCAGATTGCCTGGTCAGTAGATTTAATCAAAGGCACCACCTGAAAACCATGGTTCATTCTGAAAAACTTCAAGTTTTACCAATTGCTAAAGGGGTTAATAGAGGCTGTGTATGAGGAAGATAACCTAGGTTTAAAAAAACTATAGTCATCATTGTTCATTTATTCTCTTTATTGAGGTAATTTAATTATCATATAGACACAAACATTTGCTCCCATGCTGGGCTCTTCACATCTGTTAGTAGAGATTTGATTAGGTCTACACAAATGTGCTAGATTATACCATCTAGTTGGTGAAATTCAAGCCACCTGGATATTTTAGCAACATCAATAAGAATAATTCTCTTTTTCCAAATCAGTAAATCCAAGATATATTAAAAAGAATTAATTAATGAGTACCAGATAGGCAAAACAAACATTTGACAATGAATCATATTATCAAAGGTTTTGTGGGAGATCCCTCTCAGCTTATGTTTAGATGTCAAATTATATTACCAAAACTAAACAATCTGTTAAACCGATCTCTTAATGCAATAAGTCTCTGCACCATACTCTCTTTTTTCCCAAAGTCCTTCATGAATGCAGTGCAGCATCTAAGGACAACAGTACTTAAAGCACCAGCAATAATGTTACATTAACAAGTCATTAGTATGAAATAGCTGACTCCTAATATTTTTATTGCCATTAAGGTTTTTTTTTTTCTTTTTTTTTCTTTTTTTTTTTTTTTAAATCATGTAGGACCTGATGATGAAAACTGCTAATCACCCGAGGAGCCATTATGAGTGTGAGTCAAGCCAGGGTGAGCATTAACGCCCTGAGTGTGCATTTCTGGGTTATGCTTTTGGAAAGTGAATGACCCAAAAGCTTCACAGGGAATTTGTAGTAAATACAGCTGTTAGGATGACATACAACGATATTAAATGTAAAAAGAGGGGAGAGAAAGCAGCTGTTGTCCTCTGGAGGACTTATCTCCGAGTTAGTTTAGTAACTCACACAGATGTGACATTACTTCTTTTCCCTTTCTCCAGAAGGAGGCTGCTGAAATTAATTTAGGTAGAGCTGGAGTCCTTTTTTAAGAAAAGAACTCTAAGTTGAAGTCAGAGAGAACAAGCCTTCAATCTGGAAGTATTTATTAAAATGCTTTATTTTAGTCAATTAAATATTTGTGCAAACATGGAACAATTTGAATTAACTTTTAGCGAGTCCTTCAGGCTGTGAGAGGAGAAGCACAGAGTGGTCAAACTGGCAAGTGAGAGCAGTTCTAGACCCCAGGAAATGTGATCAGTGTGAGGGCCTGAGCAAGTCCACCTTAATTCAGCTTCCTGTGTGGCTGGCACCAGACATCTAAAATGGGGAATACCACTCTGATTTGTTTTGTTTGTGCTTTATGGAGCAAAATCGAGCAGAGTTCAGCTCTTTGAATGAAGAGTTTATCCCCTGGGTGGAAGGCTGGTGGCCATGATCAGCCTGGGGGGGAGAGCCCTGTCCCATGTCAGGCTCCTTTCTGCCTTCCAGAGGACTCTGCCTTTCTTTGGCCTTGTTCTTTCAGGTGTAGGGCTGGAAATCCAGGGAAGAGCTGAAGTTTCTGGCACATCCCTGCCCTCTGCACATGTGTCCCACCAGATTTCATGGAAGTTCAGGTATGGACACAAAGGATTCTGTCAACCTAAGAAAAGTGTTTGTCTGGGTACAGTCTTCTCAGAAGTGGTGTTAAGGCTTATTTTATAACATGTCACTGCAAGAGCAAGTTGGACTAAAAGCTTTCTAAATCCATATAATTGAACTTAATTGTTTACATAATAAAATTATTTTTAATGGAGAACAATTGAATGATGATGATTCAGTCACAAGAATTTGCTTCTAAATCTCCAAACAGGCCTCCTCCGGGAAGGCTCATCATCATCAGGATGTGTCCTCACTCTGAGGCACTTGGATGGCTCTGAAATATGCCCAGCACACAGACATACCTAATGCAGAAAGCAACTGGATGGCAAATCCACCCCATCACAGCCTCAAGAGTCCTGCACAAAACTACCAGGCTTGCTTTGGACTATTTATTCCTTTGAATATAAAGGGAATGGGAGTTGCTGTGAATCCACAACATGGAGAGATGCTGGAGAGGCAGTAGAGATGCCCGTGGGGCTGAAACGGAGGTTGAAGCTGTATTTTTGTTGTTGATGAGGTTCAGCTCAGGAAAGGGGGCAGATTTATGGACAGTGATTTATGTTCTTGATATTCTGCTGGTAACAGGTTTGGGGCAGAGAGCAATCAACTTTCTGCTGATTTTCTGTGCACTTCTTAGAAAGGGATTGCTGCTTTAAAAAGTAGCAGGGTTTTTTTTAATGTTTTCAGGAATACAGGAAGAGAGATATATTTCACATATTTTATTTCAAGTCAGTACTAAAATTTTAATTATTTAATTGCCTTTGTCTGTGCTCAATTCTTGTAGCAAAACTAGCCTGAAGAATTATCTTTTAAATTCACTCATTGTACTCTGGGTTGTGTTCCACAACACAGGGCCTGAGATCCACTAAACCACTGGATCTTTTTGGCACTACTTCAAGTTCCTTTTCCACTTTCATTATAGCCTGGATATGACTTGAAATCATATGTTATTAACCTGAGTGAGAATTACATGAGGTACAGTGTTATAACAGGGCTCAGCAATGAAAAGGCAGTTCCTCCAGGGCACTTACAGCATCTTGTTTTACAATATATGATAGAAAAGTCTTATTGTGCTGTGAGCAGGTGATTTTCTCATCCTGTTTGACACAGCAGTCTGCAGGTGTTGTGTGATCATATGTGCTTCCTTCCTGAAGCATGTCCAGAACTGTAATTCCAGTAGTAGTAGTAATAATAATAATAATAATAATGGGGAAGTCCACAGTTTAAGCCTTTTTTTTTCAATAAAGACTTTTAAAAAATTTTCTGCAGGAATTTTTATCTGTAGTATTTTCTCTGTATTCTTGTGATAAACACATCCCTCTTCCTCCTCTCCCTCCCTGAACACAACCCAGGACAGTCAAGGTGCATCTTCCAAAGTGAAATGTTGATACAGATGGAGCTGCTTTTGTGAGATTCCAGTTCTTGCTCATAGGGCAGGTTGCATTTGAATAAATTATGCCAATGTTTTGTAGTGGCTGGAGATAACTTCATTTAATAAAGTAAAATCAGAGGCAATTGAAACTCGTAAAGCAAAAAAAAATCCTGAGAAGTTGGAAATGTCCATTTTACAACAAGAAATGGATTTGAAAAGACATTGCTTTAAAGGATTGGATTAGTTGCTAAACTGGCCCACAAAAAACACTACCAAAAACATTAACTGGAATTCCTCCAGTGCTCGAACCCAGAGATGGATGGATGTGGTCTGCAGATGGGTCCGATCTCTGTTGTGCTCCAGCAGGAAAAAATGAAACTGTGGGCCATAAGTGACAGCAGAGACTGCCCTGGGAAGGCTCAGCACCTGTGCTTTGACAAAGTATTGCTAATCAGAGCTGCTGCAGGAATATTAAAATGCAAATGGCCCAATTAGGGTGCTTACTTTTCTAGATCTGTCTCAGAGAAACACTGCCGTGAGTCTGCCTTGGGCTGATAAAGCATCCCCTTAATAAAAAGTTTGCTGATTGTCTAAAGCAAATAGGTGGTTCATGGAAGCATCAGAAAGTCCAGAATATCTTTAAATGGGCTACATATTGAATTCTCCAAATGTTTGGCTCCCTGATTACCGAGGATCAAAGGCAAAAAGAGCTGATTGATACTGAGCCCTTAAAAATCAATTCTTTAGGAAAATGTCTGCCCTTATTTAGTGTTTTGGAATAATAAATGATGAAGTGATTTCAGCTGTAGGAGACACATTGTGGGCAGCTGCTGGACATGAGTTCAGCCTTGTGTTATTGTTAAGAGGTAACAACAGCACAGATCTTAATTGAGGAAGAACTGGGAAAAAAAGAAGTTAAACAGTTTTATGATAAACTATAGGCAGGGTTAGGCTGTTTACCAAACAGACCACACCTAAGCAGCATCTTGGATTCATTCTCCATTCCAAATAGCTTGGATGGTTCAGACAACATGTTTATCCAGAGAGTGGATTCATCTTAAATATCTTTTATATTCTGAACTACTTTTAAAAGTAAGCTCAAGAAGGGCTTAGCAAACTTGATAGTAATCTACAAAGACAGAAAATAGGCCTTATTGCCAGTTTGTGGTTAATTATGGTAAACTCCTATCTGTAATTTACTCCTGCCCATAATGGAAAAGAGAGTTTTGCTTGAATGTGCATTACATTACATGGGGTTACATCCCATGCAGTGGCATGGCATTGTGTAATTTCATATACCCAAATCAAATGGGACATGTTTTTTCAATGTATCTGAAAAGAACCCAGGGATACGTTCTGGTAGAAAAGAGATTTGCAGAGGACCCAGTTCAACGAGTGTGGTTTGTGCCAAGCCCAGTCTCTAATGGAAATGTTAATCGCCATGTTTTTCTGCAACTCTTGCAGAAGCAAATCCAGAGTATCTTTTAATTGGGAGTCTTTCTTTATGGTCTTCAGATGTGTATAAATATGCACAACCTAATCTGATTAGGGCCAGACTCTACATGCTGCCTGCTCCGACAAAGGGGAGAAAGTTCTTGCCTGCAGCCTGTGAATTCTGCTCCACTCCATGTCTCCTCTGGTATTAGAGGAGCTGAGCACTTTTAATAAACTATTAAACAACAGCCAATTATTTGTTGCTCCATTTTATGCTGGAGAAAGTAGTGTGTGCAGTAGAAAGTGGGAAAAGCTAATAGGAAACTCTTTGAGGGAACCATTTTTTTTTTCAGCTTCAGTTGAAATAAAAAAAAATTGATGCAATGATATCAATTTTAAGGAGAATATGGAACAGAAGGAAAAAGTAAGAAGGGATTCTTACAAAACTTGTAATGCATAAGCTTTCATTTTTGAAGTGGAGATCTTTTAAATTTATGCTGCTTTCAGTATTGCAATAACCAAACTAAAATTTTTCAATGTAGGTGAATATAATATTTCAGTTGGTTAAAGGAAAGTCATGAGGAACTTCTAATTTTTCTGTCTTTCATCCCACATCTGAATTTAATCATATTTTAAAGTAGCATATTCCTTCATGAGGCAGAATGTCTATCCTCCACACAGGTTCTGCCTGGGGAATTTCACTTACTGCAAAGCAGCTCTGGGCAATATTAAAATTGCCTAACTAACATCCACAAAGGTCTCAGATCTGCTGCTTGGCTCCTCGCCTTCTGAACTGGCTAGCCAGTAGGAAACAGTAGACTTTGAATATGAGTTTAAATTTGGGCTGTCTGGACACATCCTTGCATCCCTTTTATAGGATTCATTCTGTGGCTCACTTACTCTGTTATTAAATCCCGTAACAGCTTCCAAACGAAACTTTGGCTCTTCTGGTTTCATGTCATCCTATGAAACAAAAAGGACACATCTTTAGGTGTCTTTATGTGGTTCGGGGTCTCTTTCCACCTCCTCACTTCTTCTCCCCAAGAGGTACATAATATGACCAATGGCTGGTGGTGAAATCATAAAAATTCATCACTTGTTCTCAGTGTGGAAGTCAAGAAAGAATGAATGGTCAGGAAGACAATTTTTTAGTGTAATGTAATGTTGACCTTTGCAGGAATAATTTGTGCCCTTCAGCATCTGCAGCTGTGTAATAGTCACCAGGGAGCTGTCTGACTCTGAATATATATGTATATTTTAAAAAGTGTCAGCCAAGTCAGAACTCCAAATGCAAAATGTATTGCTCAGGAACACTGGGAGGATTTGTCTCTCCCTCTGAAAAGCAGTGGTGTAGAGAGCAGCGAGAGTCACAGATGTAACTGGAACATTTTGGTATTCTGATGAGGACAGGCTGTTTGCAATGCTGCTCAAGCTGGGGAAGAGAAAATTGCTCTGTTTCTCTCAGACCTGCAGCTGCAATTTCACAAGGAGGAAAGTGTCTCTGAAGGGAAATGTACTGTGAAGCTTCTATAGGAAATACTTGAGTTTTCACCCAAGACAAATGAATTCTGCAGAAACAAATGATGTTATTGTATTATATAAATAGATAATGGTATTGCCTTGTAAACCTTTATTAGGTAGATAAAACTGCCTTTACAGCATTATAAATGAACAGAAACACCTGTCTATAAAATTCAGGAGTGTTTCCACAGACTGAGGTACATCCATTGGTGGTGTTTCTCTCCTCTGTGGCTTTCAGTGTCCTCCCCTGCCAGTGCTGCAGCCCAAACTGGGTTTTGCCGTGGCATCCACTGGTGTTCATTGCTGAGCTTGGCACCTGGATGCAAAGGAGCCCCTGAAACTCCAGAACACAATGAAATCAATAAAATGTACTGGGCTGCATGTCCTTTCAAACTGTTGTTTTCTCTCTTGAAACTCACCTGTCTGGAAAGCTGACAGAAGTCAAGGTGTGATTCAGGTGTCCCTTAGGCCCCGTGTCAGTGTCAGTGAGACCAGAAATCACACACACCTGTCTGTACAAAGCTGCCTCTTCATCTCAGCAACCACAGCAGAGCTTGAGAGAGACCAATGGGTGGAGAGTCACAGCAGAAGGGGTGGATGCTCATCAGTTGCAAAGCTGTGGCTCCTCTGCTCTGCCCAGAAAAAACTGTGAGGCACTGGAGTGTCATCCCCTCCTCACCTGGGAGATCCAGGTTTGTCAGACTTTCTGCTGACTCGATACCAACAGCTTCAGGGGGTTCCAGCTTGTTGTGGACCCCAGCCCCTGACTTAGCTGTATCTTTAAGCCAGGTTTTCCCCTGATGGGGGAGTGATTCTAAAGAAACTTTCAGCACTCTCTGCTTTAAGATAGTTTATTAAGTCTTATCAGAGATGTAAAGTCACCAGCGTGACCCAGACACAGCACAGAGCAGAGAATGCAGCAGAATGCCCCCTTATCAAGGTAACACGGCCTTCTTAAAGGTAAATCATCCAATTAAAACTTAAAACAAAAGATATTTTCACTTTTCTACCAATGTTAGACAAATGCTTTAATGACGTATACAGGAACTGCGGAATTTTTCATCCAATAACTTTTAGAAGCCTACTACTGCAGAATATGGCATACTAGAAGATGAAGAAGAAAGTCTAGAAACAACAACAATCCTCCATCTTGGAGTTTTTGCTTTTTATCTATTTACTACATTAATAAACCCAACACCTTTAGATTTTTCACCCTGTGATAACATTACATAACGTTTTATTATTTAGTTCTCACTGAGTAGATTCTAGTTCTTCCCGAAGAGTTGGCAGTTTTCTCCATGGATAAAGGTCAAAAACAGTGTTGTCCAGGGGGGTAGAACCCTTCAAAACAGGCAGGGAAATATTCTCTGCTTTCAGGGCTCTCACAGCTTGTGACTGTGACTTTCTGTTTGTTCAAACATCCAATGTATAATAATGTCCTTTCTGAAATTTGGTGACTTTCTTATGGTCTGCCTTTCTGCTTACTCACACTTCTGATCCCTTTTTCGGTATTTTCGGCCTACCCAAGGACAAATAGTGTGATATGTTAGTACAATCATGAGTAGTTTAAAAAATGTAAACTTTCCTGTTTTAAAACATGCTTGTTGGAAAAATTATCCAGGCAGATAATCCTGGACATCCCAAAAAAGGCACCATGATTATTCAAAATCACATATCATGGCTTTTGAATATTACCTCTACATTTAGAGCAGATCCATAGCTGCTGCACAACTTCACTGAAATGAAGGAAGAATTATCTTCTGCTTCATTTTGTAGGCATAAAAATATTCATTTCCCTGTGCAAGGCATAAAGGATCACTGCATTAAAGGGCAGAATTTGCAGGAAGAACTGTACACCCATATTAAGGGCAGAATTTGGCCACCCATATAAACACAATTCAATAAACAAACTAAAGAATTTCTCTTCCCTTGATTGTTGTAGTGAGACCAAAAAATCATCAGAAGGTGAATCAGTCTTGCAGCTGATACTTGCCAAGACATGAAAAAATGGGGATGGCCTGTGAAATAAGAGGCAATGGGAATAAGAGTGAAAACAAAGGAATTGTTCAAAAATACAAGATGCTGTTGAATGATAATGGAAAATACCAAAACCTATGAATGTTGCATCTGGATTGCTGTCTGCCCTTCTTTGGGAACACTTCTATATGTTTAAAGTGGAAATGAATGAAGATAAAATTAAAACACTTGTAATGTAAAATATTACATGCTTTCTCATAGGATTGAGACATAGCACTCAAGAGGATTAGCTTATAAAAAGTCAGATAATCCTCACTGGTGGGATAAATATAACTTATAGAAATTCCTGAAGCATGCTCTCCAGAAGCATTTCACTAAAATTAATTTAGCAATAACATTATAATTCCTTCAGACATATTTTTCAGAAGCTGTTAAAGATCCATCCAAGTCATGCAAAGCATTATTTTCTAATGTACCTAAATTTCTTCACGGACAAGGGCTGTCCAAAATGATGAGAATTTAAATTAAATTGAAAGCTAGGGAAAAGAAATTTGGATAACTAATGTGCATAAGGGTGTCCAGCTCGCTGTGAGCACTCAGGCAGGGAAGTCCAGCACACACAGCTGAAGATCTAGGTTTGGACAGTGAGAAATAACTTTAATGTTGGCTAGCAGTACCACGAATAAACAAAAATGTATGAGTTTGAGAAGCTGGAGCAGTTTGTAGAACCAAGTGAAATACAGTTAGAATAGTAAAACAATAGTGAAGCAGAAATCACAATTTGATCACAGGAGCTGAAGGGGTAGGGAGGTTCAGAAGGGAACACCAAAGGTTAATGTGCTTGAGTTGTGATGTACATTAATGATGTGGGAAAGTGTGAAGAAAACAGAAGAAATATTGTGGGAAGAACTGGATTGGGTTCAAATCACTTCCCTGATCAACAGCAGAATTTATTTGGCAGTGTACTGGAGGCTGACTCTGAATCTCAGCTCCATATTTGAGTATGGAGAAAATTCTGCACCGTCCTGAAAAGAGATGTGCTGTGAGAAGTGGCCACTGTGAGAATATTTACCTTCCCCAAACATGTTGCAGAACACTCCTATTTGTGATACAGCCCAAATGTTCCCTCCTCACAGAGTCAAT
Organism: Daphoenositta chrysoptera; assembly: GCA_013397915.1. NCBI lineage: Eukaryota > Metazoa > Chordata > Aves > Passeriformes > Daphoenositta > Daphoenositta chrysoptera. Next base: position 150,471 of record VZRO01006867.1, on the reverse strand, counting down.
GGAAACACAAAAGTGATTCTGCTGACAAAGAGAACACAACTGCAGAGCTGGGATGACTTGAATCCAGTAAAATCTTGGTTTTGTGTAAGTAAAAGTTAACAAGTGGCTGGAATGTGCATTTTTAAGTCAAGGGGGGAAATGTCACAGGGAAGTGTTCTGGATTTACTTGACGCATAATATGGAAAATATGATTTATACCAACCAATTAAAAAATATACTGCTTTATTTATCCAAAGGGGAATTAAAAGGTGATTTATGAAATGTCTGCATAGGGGGAAAAAATGCTCTCGAAATCCAGTATTTAGCAAAAAAGGTACAGTGACATCCAATGCTTAGAAGATGATGCTGGAAAAATTAATGTGAGAATGAAGGTGAAACCTCTTAAGCGATCAAAAAAATAATTAATACAAACAAGTGTACTAACCCATGAAATTCATGTTTACATGTGTTATCAACAAAATCTTTACTTTTCCATTGAGCAAGTGTTACAGGCATCCCTAATTTATTATTTACACACTTACTGATTTTAAAATATATTTTATAAAATAATTTGAAATTATAACATGCACAAAATTACTTTTTTTTTAAACACGCTTACAAATTTTTGGGTAGAAATTATTTTCTTTTATGTGTCCTGAGACATGGACTCTTTATAACAGTGTGATAAGGATGATTTAACCAGAATCAGGACAGAGCAACAGGGCAGGTGTGAGGCTGTGAGTGCACTAAACCCATTATTGTTTATTATGGCACCAATCTTTGCAGCACATCTATGACTGAAATTCAGATTTGTTTACTTCTATCCCATGGCCCAGATTCCTCAGCTGTCAGTGTAATACAGGCATTCCAAACAATGGCAAAATAGAAGTTTTTACAATGACCTCCAACAATATTATTCAATTATTTCATTATTTGTCTGTTCACTTACAACATGACAACATTGCCTTAATGTGGAGTCAATGGGTTGAAGAAAATCTCTTATGCAGTGGAGAATAATTTCATGTAGGCAACAGATTCATGTTTATTTTTCCAAGCTATAATGGCACTCCTCTAGGTCAGTAAAAAGCCCTCAGTCGCTTTTGAGGCAAACCTCTTCCTGAAGCTGAGGAGTGAATCCCACAACTGAGCAAATATTTTATTTTCATATATCGCCCCTAGCACTGTAATACAAACTTTTCAAGGTAAATAGCTTCAGAAATTGCAATTGTGATACCCGAATGTATTGGAGTCAGACTCTGCAGTGCAGAATCAAAAGTAAATAGTGAATCCTGCAGTGCCTTGGGTTTTCTACTCGCTGTAATGTTGGTTTGACAGCTCTGGGGAAGCAGAAACCAGAGGTGCCAAGAGGCACAAAGCTGCTGTTCTACAGCCTTAACAGAGATGCTAAGCCTTGTAAGGAATAACATCAATTTTCTGCCCAGAAATAGTGAGATTCTGTGATTGATCTGGAGGAGCAGGATGGAGATTCCACCAGCAGCCATCTGAGCTGAAAGACTTTCTGAATAAACCCAGGACAAAAGGTGAACCTGGGTTTAGCTTGAAACAACAGCTTGGCATCTGAAGGAATAAAACCTTAGGTAAGGTGTTTGAGTGCCTAACTCCCATGCAGAATATTGTTGTATTAGTCACAAATCCAGCTTTGCCTTGGATAAATGACTTAATTTTCAGAGAGGTTGGAACATGTAATTTTTTTCCCCAGTAAGTCCAGCCCAGGTCCCTGGGTGAAATGGGTTTTGCAGGAGGTGGGTTTTAAAGGGAAGGAAGGTGCACTGAGCAGTGTCCTGCTCTGTGATGTTGCAACACTGTCAGAGCAGCATCAGCCCCATTCTCAGAGACTCACTGCAGTTAATGAAACAGAAAAACAGCCCAGTATGCAATGACTAAACCTTTAATTACCTCTCTGAATGATGGAGAGAGGCTAAAATCTGATAAACATGTTTAATTGCTGGCAATTACAAAAAAAAAAAAATCTTTTTGAAACACACTGAGTGTTTTGCAATATCGTTTCAACACTGTAATGACAACTGCACTCCTCTTAGGAAGGGGTTGACAGGAAATTTCTTCCATTAATTTTAGTGGAGCAGGATTAGGTCCAATGCTGTGAGGAATGGACACCTTCAGCAAAAACTCAGTGTGGGATTGGTGCAACATGGAAGTGTTTCTTTCATCCATTCTTTGGTTAAGGAGATCCCTGTTTGTAAGACGTGGCTTTCCTCTGGAAATACCTGTGAGCTCTGCCACGGAATCATGGCTTGTATTTGCAGATAAAAGCAGTCCCCTGAGCTTCAGCAGGATTTATTGCAGGTGCCTAAATAGCCGTGGCTGTCCTATTGCTCCCCAAACTCTACAGTCCTCTCGTTATCTTTACTCAATGTCTTTACTTAATTTCTTGTGAGAAAATTCACGAAAGCTTGCTACAAAACAGTCTTAATAAATTATTGGCTAAACTTGAAAGAAGGATAAGATCTTAACTGATTTCTGTGTTCAGTGAGAGTAATAGTAATAAAAAGGTGGAGGTGCCTATAAAATTGGCAAAACCAGAAAAAAATAATCCCCCAGCTGATTTAATACGTGTGGTGATTGATTCAACATCCCTTAAGTTTGATTGATAATGTAACCTATCAAAATCTCATAGTGTGCCATCTAAAAGTGCATCTAATCTTACTGAAACCAGACACAATGGATTTAGAACATGGCTGAAAAGTTCAGGGATTACTCAGGAGAGGGAATGAAGCATCAGCTGGTGCCATGACTTTGGCCTGCACTCGAAAGGAAAGGGTTGTTAAGGACTCAAATTGTTCCTTGCCTGATTAACTGAAAAATAAATTTTGTAACAGACATATAACCAGCCTGTTTTAAGTGTTTCCTGTGTCACCATACTCAAGCATCATCTGAGAACACCATTACCCTCTATATATTTAGTGTTTCAATGGAGTGGGAAAGAACAGATGAGGATGGAGGAAAAGGTTCTCAAATGATGAATTTACAGATGGGGAGGAAAGGCATTGAGGGTCTAAGTAATATATTGAAATCTGGGCAGAGGAAAGAAGCGAGTGCAGGTGTTCCTGCTCTCTCACCTGTCCTTCTCTTGCAGGTGCCATTCTGCTGGGACATGAAATTCATCCTGCTGCAGCAACAGAACCAGGATCTGCAGCCCTTGAGCTCTTCGGGAATTCAGAGTCTGCTGGCTCTGCCTCTGCTTCCTTCCTCCAGATCAAGCCCACCTTCAGTAAAAATGTGATGTGCAACCCCAGCAAGGGAAGATTTTTGCAGATACCTCATCAAAGGCTGGCATTTACAAAGGCATGAGACCCTGCTCTGAAATGCAATAAGTTGAAACATCCTAGCTGGAGCGAGGTGGTTCATCTGGCCTCTAAAGCCCTTCACCTGGTCATCAGGTCTTTAAAAAATAGCAGGTGGCCATTAAAAAATACCCTAGTGGTGGGTACAATTACAGGGAGAGCAGTATTGAAAGCCTGAGTAGGAGAGAATGCAGTTTGTCAGGTGTTACACTGGAGGGTCTGCAAAGTCCTTGGCAGACAGAAGAAAGGGGATGTGGCTGATGAGGTGAATTTGTTTTATGTATTTCGTTCTAGGAAGAAATAAAGCTGGGAGCCTGAAGAGAAAGGGGCTGAAGAAAGTTTAAGCATGCTGCTGAGTGTGTGCCTGCTCTGTCTCGGGGGCTGCACCTGCTGGGAGGGGGCTCCCAGGGATCCACAGGCCAGGGAAAAGCAGCCTGTGGCTGTGGGAAGAACGGGCTGGGGCTGCAGTGGGACACTTCACACGAGGCTGTTACATTTTACTGTGATATATAAGCTATTTATTAGGTTCTGCTCTCAGATGTGACGCTGATAAAATGTCTGTGTTTGCTAGGGCTTTTATAAGAAAGAAAAAGACTTCGTTAAATTTTACACAATGAACCATTACTCCAAGCTCAGTGTCTCTAACTTCCACTGATGAGATGACAACCTGCATGTGCCACCTCACTTTTAATTAAAAAATCACTCATTAGGAGGCCAGAAGCTCATCCAGTGAGAGGAGACTCATGCACTATCTTGAGCTCTATTTGTATCTGTTCCCTGGCATGCCATGCACAGAAAGCTTTTAAGTGGTGTGAAGAATGAGTGCTGTGTAAAACAGTGGGGTCCAGGTTTGATGTGATATCCTGGGCCTTGGCAAAAAATCATAATTGTTCATCCATTCTTAAATACACCAATCTGTGCAATGAGAGGGTGAAGACCAAGTCGTCACCTGAAAACTGCCTTAAAACTGCCACACAACATGTTAAAATTGCTCAAAGTATCGAAAACTTTCTGCTTCACTTCTTAGTCTGGGTGGCTACTCCTTGAGTGTCTCTTATCTCCAGGTAGTGAAGGCAAATGATTTTGTCCCCTGCACATCTGGATTTGTCTGCTGATGTAGCACGAACAGCTGTGAGCTCGGACTGGTGGACTTTCAACCCCACTCATATTTCCATCTGGGAGGACTGTGCCCCACAAAGCAAACCTGTGCTTCTTCCCACCAGTGATGAGAAACACAGAAATTACCACTGAGACTCTCCTTCCTCCTTGTTTAAGAGGCTTAGTATTTATTTGGCTGGTTGGTTTTTCACAGAAACTGATTTTGTGGGGTAGCTGGGTGCCTGTGCCACTCCAAGGTCTAATGAAACATCAGCTCACAGTGAAGCTGCTGGTGTCCTTTTACAAGGCAAGGGTGCTGTTCCATTTATTCTGGAGTTATCTTTTCATGCCTGTTTAGTCAGTGAGGTGTTTGCCATTCATTCTTTTCCATCACATACGAGCACATGTGCACACAAAACTGTCCCAGCTACAAGATCAGGAGAGAAGTGATGACATGTCACTTCAAAATGAAGGATTATTTAAAACCAAACAAATGCAAAAAAAGGAAATATTGTTTTCTTTTGTTTTCTATTAGTTGCTACTGATTATTTCTAGCGTCTTTCTTATCATGCACAAGACATATTTACCTGACCCCACTGCCACAGACTTCACTCTAACCTGTTCAGGACAAACACCAAGTGCCTGGGGTTTAGCAAGCTCTACAGCCATGAGACGTTTTTATTTCCTTACTTGTTGTGGAAGGTCTTGTATTTCTTTTGGAACCCTAATGGAAAGAACAGATTCACAGCTTTGGAATTCATTCTTTCTTGCACTGAAACTGCCTGAATTTCATGACATTCAGACATGTAGAAAGTTCACCTTTTCTCCCTCAGGCATTGGAGAATGACGAATAACTATGGTGGTGGTGGGGAAATCACTTTTTACTGTTATTATTATTACCTGTCTTACCAGTAAAGGTTTATATTAAATTCTGCTGCTTTTCTTAAGTTATTACTTGAGATTAGGGCTGTGAGAGGGGAAAAATGTCTGAAAATGTGGTTTAGATAGAACCAAAAGCATTTAAATGAAAACCAAGTATTACCAAGGCTGGTCAAAGAAAACTTTTTCCTAAACTAGTAATAAATTAGTTTTCTCCCATGATGGGCACATGCAAAGTAAAGCACTGCAAACAGAAGGGCCAGACTTCAATGCCTTTCCCAGAGTGTAGTGGCAATAATGTCTCTCTCCATTGAAATAGTCCAGCTCACCAAGCACACAACCAGACATGGGTGATTTCAACCTGCAGCTTCAAAATTAAGTTATATGGATGGCAGGGTGGCTGGAAGTCTTTATGATCTTCTGTTCATGTTAATTTTTTTCCCCTAAAAATGACTTGAAGTAATTGTGACTAATTTAGACTGATTGGCAGAGTATTCTCTAGTAAATGTCCTATTTATAGGGGAAAAAATAAAAATTTTAGGATGGTTCATTTTTAAATAGTGAGAGGATTGAGTCACATAGTTGGATGTTGCCACTGGTTTTTGTATAACCCAAATAAAAATGTACAGCTCTGCTGAGAAGTTATCATCAATAAAGCAGTAATGGTTAAGAATTCCCAGTTATAAACAGAAACCTCTCACACTGAGTACTCTGTAAATATAAATCAAGGAGTAAATTCCTGCCCTTAGTCACTCCTAGTCTAAGACAAGAAATAGGAGATATAGAACGAAAATAGTGACGTTGTACCAGACAGACAGGGAAGCACTAGGAAATAATTAAGTAAGAATAGCCAGAATTAAAAAAAGTCATTATATTCACTATCAAGTGTGCTCCTATGGTTATACCAGGAAAGGAAACATTTCTAGCAGCGTTTGAGAGAGAACAAAGAGGTTTGATGATATTTATGAGGGATTCTTCAATGCATGAAGGCTGGCATGGGAGAAAGGGCAGAAGTGCAACCAAGAGGGGATGATGGCAGGCACCACAGGCTGATCCGAGGAGAGAGCTGATAACCCAGGAAAAAATGATAAGGTGGAGTGTGGATAGGTCATGAAGGGCCTTTCCAGTGAAGATGGATGGTGTATGCTTGATACAGTGCCAAGTTCACAGATGATTCACTGTTTTCTTTTTTGAAAGTTTATTTTTAAATAAAAAATTATTTTTATTTGATTAATGCTATTGAGTGCTTTTGACTTATTTTCTCATAATAACAAACATTCCATTCATTTTACAAGGCATCTATTCAGAATAATGGATAGGTTCCTTGAGCTCCATGCAGTTGATGTTGTGACATGTTGGTACATTTCTGTACTATCACTTACAATGGCCCAGTGCACAGAAAAGGTCATTTCAATTACTTTATATAAATTGTTTGATTGTTCCTGGTTAAAAAGCATCAAGCGGGTTGTGGTAGGCTTGAGATAGGTTATATTAATTTCCTGCAGAAAGCCTTTTAAAAACTATAGTTAAAGATTGACTCCTATCCAAAGGTAGCATCTGGTAGTTGGGTTTGTTGGGATATGTCTGCCTTTTTAACCTGGGATATTACAGGAAGATTTCTTTTTATGCCTTTCCAAGAATTGAATTTTGGTGTGCAGAAGCTGATCCCAGGGTACTTTCTCAGTGATGAATGTCCTGCAGGAAACACTGGGTGTGCTTTTTCATTCTGTGGTAGCTGTTCACCTCCCTTCTCCAAGGGGCATGGGCAGACAACCACACATTGATGGAATGATCTTTATTTACACCATTTTCAGCTCCAGCCCAAGTGTGCAAATTGTCCAATCATGTTATGCACGCACAACTCTACATGAAAACTACTTTTCCATCCTGTTTGGAAGCCAGGGTTTCTGTGGGTTTGTCTGTACTTGCAGTACCTCAAGTACCAAATCTTGGGTAAAAGCATTTCTTTGGTTCCTGAGAACAAAATCTAAAGCACCCAGGAATCTCAGTTTGACCAAAGATATCTCCACTTGTATGAGCAGCAGGCAATGCTCATAAGTTAACATCTTTGCAAAATGGCTAACTCCCCTTAAAACAAAAATTGAAACAAGAAGTGGAGCCTTGGCTTCCTGAGGCAGCCTATTAACCATCTTGCTGATGCTCCAACTGCTGATAAAGTCAAGGAAAATGTTAAATGTCTTCATCTGGGTAGGACAAAGCCTGTAATCCTGAATGAAAACTTATGCAAATCTTGGTGAGAATGTGCTTGCCAGCATTTCCACTGCTCTTGCTTTGTTCAGAGCGTAGCAATCGGCTGGAATTTATCCATGAACCCTGTTTATTAGGAGAATGGGAAAAAGATGTCTAAGTGGCAGAGTTAGATAGCAGGGCATGGAAGTTCTATGTTCTTGTGTGTATTTTGCATGAAAAATCTACAAGCCATTCATGCTTTTCAAAACTGCCTGAGGAGCTTTTGCTGCCCAGATTTTGGGCAGGTAAATTCTGCTTCCCTTCACATGCCTGGGAGCAATGGAAATCAGGAACACTTTGTACTCTGAAAGTCCATGGGAAAGAAATTACAAGATGGTGACATTTGGAAACTTAGATGCCAAAAACATAGGGGGAAGAATCCCCTTCATTTTAGGGATACGTGTGAATGTGAAGAATCAAACCAGGTGTTCCCACAATGTTCCTGAAAGCAGTGGGTTTATCCTCAGCTGCTGTAAGTTGATAAAATGACACTAATTTACACAGATCTAAGACACAGCCCTTTGAAAAGGTAAGTTTGTGACCTTTCCTTGATTGGCAGATATAGATTTAAGTACCAGAATGAAGCATCCAATTTTAACAATTTTGGCATGTATCTTCTTCTCTCTGGTTTTCCACACCACCCCAAAAGTGCAGAAGCTCCTTCAATAAAAGTTTTTGAAATATTGCAAGACCAAGAATCTTTTCTTTTTGATTTTTTTTTAGAGGGGCTTATATATAATCCCTTTTAAATTACTGTGCCTATGGAAGTTTGCGTGATAAGGCACCTTATAAATTAGACTGTATTATGTTGTATTGAATGTTGAAATATGAAGTTATATTGGCGAGACGATATCTTATAATTAGAGTTTGGTTTCACCATCTAAGTGTGAGTGCTGGGTGATCCTCAGCATGAAAGTACTGCTCTCTGCTTAATGTACATCCCTGTATCTTTAAACTCCACACATTTATAAGGATGGTTTCTAGTACCTAGTACTTGATTTACTTGATGTAGTACTACATTTTTTTGGCAAACAAAGGCTGAATCTTAAATTAAATGCAAGATTTTCAGAGGCAGAAGCCTAAAATTAAGGGTTTTTTCAAATATCTGTGTAGAGCCCTCTACAGAAGAGCTGGACACCATGTGATGATGCCTTTAGATCCTATCAACAGCTACTGACCTCTAAGCACTGGAAGCCAGGCGACCTTATTGCCAAAATATGTAGCAAGTTGACCAATACTGGCGACCAAATGGCTTATCTGAATCAAAGTGAGAGTTTCTGGTTCAAGTTCTGTCCATGTGCAGGACATTTTGACACCTTTCTTTCTATAACATTTCAGTGTAATTAAATATTTTGTATATAACAGGCCACGATCATTTTAAGTATCTGACCAGTTTTTTTATAAGACACAGCTAGAGACCAGCAGCAGAATAAAGGAAGGAAGAATACCTCATAAAGAATGAAAAATAGTAGAGGATTTTGAAGGCCACAGATGTCCATTCTCATGCAAAGTGGAACCAGTTTTGAAATTGGGTTAACTTAATAGGCTGTGAATTATACAAGCTCTTTAAGTTAATCTGATTTCATAGCCACCTTAGCGTATCCACACTTAACTGTCTGAGGACCAGAGCACAAGGCCTTTGAAGTGTCAGATGAGGTGGATATTGCTGCAAATTTCCGTGCCATCAGAGGATGCTGCTGGTGGCATCTGCTCCTGAAAGGTATTTGAACCTCAAACTATGACACGAATAGGATGGCTCAGAAAACGTCATTGCCAGCACTCGTTCTCTTGGAGCGATGACAAATGATTATGCTGTTTCTTTCCATTGTGTGCACAGTTCTCTGATGTTATTCCATCCTCTTTGCTATATCACAAAGATCATTCAATTTCTGATTGAAGTCCCTGGCATCTCACTTCCAATGCCCTGCGGCATTAACACATTGCATGATTCTGTTTCAACATCCTTTGCTTCTTGGCAGAGATTTCCTTCTATATTCCAAGCCTAGACAGTGCATGAAAGGATTTCTGAGCTTTTATACAACAGTCTTGGCTGCTTTTTTTTCTCTCTTTTTTTTTTTAATTTTTTTTTTTTTAGGCAGTGACTAACTGGTCTATCTCCCCTCAGCTGTAATGAAGATATGAATTACACAGAGGTTACCTGAAGGTAAATGTCCCTGTGGGATTCAACACAAATCTTGCCAGAAATGAAGCATTTTGGTAACAGATTTTTTTTTTTTTTTTGACAAATGAAAAATGTAAAATCTCTAATTTCTTTTATCCCAATTCAACTGAAACGCAGTGCATACATGTGTGTGCATATACGTATCTGTATTTATATGTATATATATAGCCACACACACACTTCTGTGACTGAACTTTTCAGCAAAGACAACGTGACTTCTTAAAACGAATATTTTTTGTGAGATGGAATTTTCTTTGGGGAAACTGATTCTTCAAACCTTTTTGTACCTGTTCCAAGCAGAACAACAGCCTGGCTTGAAACCCCTTGGAAGGCGTTTTATACCAGTCCATCCAAAAAGGCTGTGTTATAAAGAAGTAGTGTGCTCAGTTCCTGTCTCAGGAAAGAGTAATAAATTTACAAATACTCAAAAACCTCTGAAACAACCACTTCTGCCTTTCCTAGCCTAATACAGAGCACATTAGATAATGAAAGTAAACAGAAAATGCACACAGCAATATTTCCTGTAGCACGTAACTGCATCCTCACCTAAATGCTAATCACAAGCTGATACTTGCCTACATAAATCTAATCAGTTTCTTTCAGAATTGCATGAAGAGTGACTCCTTTCATCTGCATGGGAAAACATCCAAATCAAGTATCACATTTGTGTCCTTTAATAGCTCTGTTTTCTCTGAAATACACAGTAACAGCCTCTCTACTTCTCACGAGCGTCCTGATAGCAGCACCATCGTGCTCATTTTAATTTCCTCAGCATCTAGCCGTGGTGGCAGGAGGGTGTTTAAGTACCTAGACATAAATCCTGCCAGGTCCTGAGGAAATTCACCTCAGAGAAGGCGTTTTTTTCCCTACATACAGCTGGGTGGTGTGCTGAGATAGAGAAGCAGGACTTTTGGCTGATGAAAACCAATGTAGCTCCTATCAAAAGGAATAATTCCTGTCTGATGAATATAAGCAATGTAATACAGTTTTGTGGATGGCTCAGGGGGTGTTTGTAAAGCAGGAGAGGTAGATAAAACCGGGGGTTTGAGTTTGATCAGTTGTTTTGTTGAACTTCTACCAGGAGAGGTAGATAGAACTGGAGGTTTGAATTTGATCAGTTGTTTTGTTGGACTTCTGCCCTACCCATCACATGGGTGAGGGGATGAGGGATATCCTGCCCTCTGCTCAGCACAGGCAGGGCTCTGCTCATCTCCAGGCTCCTCTGCAGTTTTGGGTGCCTGTTTCCCACAGCATTACGTGTGGTAGAGGTTATGGTGAAATGCCTCCCCCACGTTTCTCCCCAGCAGACTCCCACTTCAGCTTGGTGAGGGCAAGCCCCGGGTGGAAAAGGTGTGAGCTGACGTTTGGGTTGTATAAGGGATGCAGGTCCCAGCCTGTGTGCACCCAGCCCTGGGCACGCGGGGACTTTGAGGCTGAACAGGAAAATATCCGCGGATGTTGGGAAGTGCACCTTGGTTTGGGAATTCCTTTGATCTCAACTGAGTTCATTTTCAAAAAACTGGACTTTCAGAGCCTCTGCAGCAGTCTGTGTCCCCTTCCTGCATCTGGCTTTCAGTCTCTGTGCATCACTTTCCAAAATGGGAGAGGAGCACGGCTTCAGAGGGGGAGCCACTATGGAAAAATGCTGGTTTACTCCATATCAGGGCAATGGGAGCCATAAAGGAACTACAGAAAGCTGAGGGATATTTTGTTGGAGGTTTTATTTTCTATCAAACATTTTTTGACATTACCTCATCTCCTTCAGGCAGGCAAAAATAAAACTAGAGTTTTTACATTGAGCCCAGGATGAAATTTAGCAGAGAATTAAACCTAAAATAGAATAAGAAGTGTTCTGTGCATCTTTTGTTTCACAGATTTGAAAGTTGTGTGGATTGGCTGCTACACTTTTTCTTTCTTGTCAAACTCCCAAAAAAGCAATTATGTAAGTCCTCATGAGTCACCAGCATTGTTTTGTTTTATAAAATGAAAATGCTTTACCGATGAATTGCCTCTGAGAGTGCAAAAGAGCATATATAAAACTCAGTCTGCTTCTGCTTCACCCCTTCATAACTCAAAAGTGATTAAGTAAATTATAGCTACTGAACACCAAATTTTTTAGTGAAGAAAAGTAAAGTTAAGGCTTATTCACATGTAACTAAAATCGTGTTGTTGAGCAAGATTTAATAAACCACTGAAGGCAAGATAAACCTTAACAGAAAACCTGCTTTACTTAATATTTACCAGATATTGTTATTCCCAATATCTTTAAAGCTAAAGTGCCTTAAATCTAAACTCCAACTTTCTGCTCTAAGAGAACTTGGAAGAGGTCATGTTTTGAGCATATGTGTAAAACAGCATTCCATAATTGATTTATTAACATATGAGGTCATATTTATGATTTTCTTTTTGAAATATATGAAAGCAAGCTATAACTGTATAATCCTGTATGATCTATTCAACAAAAATCTGCTTCAAAAGTCCAAGAGAAGAGTAAAAGAGGGAGGGGGGGAAAGCAAGAAAGCCAGTAGAGTGTATTTTGTGATGGCTAAAGGTTATTCTCCAAAGGACAAATTAATGTAATTTGTACTTGGTAAGGATCAGATTGGATGTTTTATTTGCATTCTTTCACATCTCAGGAGAGGTGTTGCTAAATAACTCCAAATGGGGAAAAAAAAAAAAAAAAAAAAAAAAAAAAAAAAAAAATTTTTTAAAAG
>VZRO01006867.1:76609-138014 GCA_013397915.1 Daphoenositta chrysoptera | reverse complement strand
AAAAAACCCAAATGGGGAAAAAAAAAAAAAAAAAAAAAAAGAATAATTTTTATTTAAGTGCAAACCCTGCATCTTTCAGACAGCAATGTCATAGCGTGTAGGGAGCTCAGGAACACTACCTTAAGAAGAGTCTCAATGCCCAGGACTTTTGTAGNTTTAAATCCGCGAAGCCTCTTTCTGCACACAATTTCTGAAATGCGAAGCACATGCTGGGTTGTTCTGCAGCGCAGGTCCCTCCTCGCAGCCCCTGCTCGCCCTCTATCAAAGCCGGAGCTGCCTTTGAAGTGCTCCGGTGCCGAGCCCTGCGCTCCCCCGGCGCTGCGCCGGCCGGGCTGGGCACCGCCCGGGCTGCGCTTCTGCTCCGGGCACCCAGCGCCGTCCGAACCGCAGCCCGAGCCGCCAGCAGCTCCTGCTGACTCCTCCCGGCCCGGCTGCGATTTAGCTGGCGTTTGGAGGTCCAGCTCCGAGGGGCTCTCGGGTCCTCCCGAGCTCTGCCCGCTCGGATCGCCCCAACTCCCAGCATGTGCTTTCCCAAGGCTCCGCAGGGGCTGCGCATCATCTGGACTTCTGCTCTATTCTGGGATGATGTTACAGGAAAACAATGAATTTAGCATGTGAATTTTTTTAATTTTTTTTTTTTTTTTTAAACAATGAGCTTAGCACATGACGCTCTTAACGACGAGATTCCTTGAAGTTGTTCAGCGCGGTATTGATCGAACTGGAGATCGCGGGCAGTGGACACCCAACCAGAGCACACCCTGTGCTAATCTGAGTAGCCAAAATTAGTCTGAATATCCCCCATCCACACTCCTGGAAGGGCATGTGAGTCAAGTCCCTTGATCATAACTCATCCTCTCTCCTTGCCACAAGCTTCAGCACCTACCTGTAACCTGTTCACCTGCTCAGCATTTTGGGTAGCTCGTACTTAGGGACTGTTCTCCTTCAGAGGCAGCTCAGCAGCCCAGGGGTGATGGTGGCCCAGGGGCAGTCCTCCAGGGAAGTGACAGGAGTGCTCCTTGGGCAGAGCTGCTGTCTGGAATGCTGTCTAATAGGCTTTTCTTGGGCAAGCTGAGACATGAGCCCCACATATAATATGAACTGGAGTTCATAATTTCATACAAACAGCCCTCTCTCAGTTATGATCCACTCTCAAAGGCTGATGAGAGACTGAGCTCCATAAAACAAAAGACAGAGGGAAGGACAACATTAAATGGGAAAGTGATTTTCTCCAAAAATACAGCAAACCCCCCGAAATCTGATAGAGGGTGTTTCACCAGCTGTACAGTTGGTTATGAACAGACAGTGAAAGTTTTGTGGGTTTTTAAATTATTTTAATACTTAAAAAGAATTCTTATCGTTTATTTACCAGCCAAACTAAAGATTGTCTTTCAGAAAACTCATTTTAAGTATGGAAAATTTTCTGTGCAACAGCCAAATTTTTAAGGAGCTTTCTTGATTGTGTAATCTTCCATTGTGGAAACAATTAATAAAAATCATAACTGTGCATCTCTATTGAGATATTCAATGACTTAATTCCAAGACTGAGCTGTTTCCAAGAGATGTTCTTTATACCTAATTATCTTGCCATTTCTGGAAAATACTCCACTGTTGCTCCAAGATTGTGTGCTGGCTCTTAGAGGGAATGTTGTGATATTTTAAGATGTTTGTGTGCACTTCAGTTCCTACCTTTCTATCCTCCTACGTGCTTTCCCATCTTTTTCTGTCTTCTAAGGTGCCATTCACTGTTCAAATTAACCACAGCTTTAGACGGAGGAAAATAAAACTTATACAGACATTGTTTGGTAAAAATAGGCTCCTAAAATGTGGGCAGCTGGGACCTGATATCCCAGCAGGGGCTGAGCCCCGGGGGGGACCCCATGGACTCGACTGGGGATGCTGCAGCCCCAAAACCCCACTTTGGAATCAGCTCCAACCTGAAAATCTGCACCCATCCAAAGAGCTGGGTTTGGCACGGGCAGGGAGTGCTGGGGATCCAGGCAAGGCTGGGTTGGCTTCAGGACCCAGCCCTGTGTGCTCCTGGCAAGGGACAAAGCCAAATCTTACCCAGAGCTTCTGCAGTTGTTCTTGAGATGGTACAGAAATCATGGATATCCTCTTTGAAGAAAAAGTGCTCGTTTTTTGAAGCCGTTGTTTGGCCTGTGGCAAAAAAAGTATTGCTATGGGGAAAAGATCCTGACAGACACATGAAAAACATTTCAAGTTGTGTTATACTGTAATTATCCTCCTGGAGTTAGGCATTCATATAATTTTGGTATGACAGTGTGCTAGAATTTTTTTTCTTTCCCTGTGATTTTCATAGGGTTCTGATTTTTAAAAGAACCAGCATATATTTATCCCCTGTCCCCAGTCTGTTATTTTTAATCACTGATGAAATGACTCATTGATGCATTAGAGTGGAAATAAGTTTCTTTTGTGGGACCCTGTGCTCCTGAGAATCCTTTAAAGGTGAAGAAATTCACAGAATCATAGAAGGGTTTGGGCTGGAAGGGACTTTAAAGATCATCCAGTTCCAATCCCCCTGCCATGAGTAGGGACATTTTTCACTAATTTTTTCCCACTTCCCATGGGAAGGAACCGTGTCACTGCACGTGTGTGACCTCAAGTGTCTTTCAAACATGTGGCCCTTGCTGTGGAAGAGCTACTCCAGGTAGTGTCTCCCACCTAATGTGCCTCTTTTGCAAAGAAATTTTCTTCTGTTTTTGCTTATTCTTGAATTCCTCCATAAGATTTATTTTCATTCTGAACTGGAAACAAAAAAATCTATTTCTGAAAATTCAGATTTCTCCTGCAAATAAGCTGCTGTTTTCTTGTCTTCCTATCAGGTTTCTGCTTGTGCTCCTTTATGGTGTTTGTTATTACCCACTGTTGAGCAAAGTGCTAGAGAATATGATTCCACATCTAATTCAGCATGACAGTTCTTGCATCTCTTACTCTTTTTAAGAAACCTTCAACCAATTATCAAATACAAAATAGACTTTTTTTCCTAGTCTAATAACACGAAAGATGATTTTAATTGGGACTAAAATAATTGAGAGTTTGTATATTACATGTTAATGTCAAGGACAGATCAGATTCTTTTCTATTTTGCAAGACTGTGCCATGATAAACAGTTCAGAACAGCCCCAACAGCATTGTATGTTCAGACACAACAGCCATAAAAATGATGGTAAAAAAGCCACTATGGTTTCACAGGAGAACAGGGAGGGTTACACGTTTTATTATCTGGGGTGTGAACATTTAAACATGAAAAATATTTCACCTGCCTGTCTTGTGGCTATGGTTTGTCAAAGATTAGGACTGGGATTCTGTTCCTGTGATACCACCAAGCAATATTCTTCTTTTTGGTTTGTGGCCCATTTCACCCCCAGTGGTGCTGTGTGTTTTGAGAGGCTCAGCCACCCCTTGCCATTGAGAGAAATATTTTCCCAGTCACTGGCACTGCAGGTGATGACAAATTGGGAAGTAGAAGGCTAAATCCAGTGCTGTCCTCCTGGTCTGCCTGGAATTTCAGGCAATTCTCTGGAAATAGTTCAGATATTTGTTTGTCTGTTTGTGCATTCTCCTTATCTCCTGAAGTTACAGAATGCTAATGAGTTGAGTTTCTATTTATAGAAAATAAAACATATGGGAAAAGGATTATGTCTGTCACACACTGCCAAGCTGATTTCATAGAGTGGCAGCACTACAGGGAAAGTTTCACTTCCAATACTCCTGGGAAGTCGAATTGAGGCTCCAAGCTGGAAAGCCTGGGTTCCCATCCCTCCATCTGCAAGGCACTTAACCCCCAGTTCTTCCCCTTCATCTCCAACTTAATTGGTTTAAATACACTTCCCTGCCCCACTCTGGGTGCTGTGGGGTTAATTAGTGTGCTGAACGTCCTTAAGATTCTTGGATGTAACTTTTGTTTCTCATACCTTTTTTCAGAGTAGCTTTGGGAAGGGACCTTCACACTAAAGTAAAGCCTTAGGGTTTTCTAAGTGGAAGGTCCCCCCTGCTGTAATATCTGTGGTGTGTAGCATCATTAATAGCTTGATTTTGAGCACTCATTCAATCTTTTTAGAACTTCATGATTTTCACCAGTTGTGTGCCATCCAGGCACCCCCCAGTGACATCTCACTGTGACACAGGACTCGTGAAAAGGGGCTGTCAGGCACACAGTGGGCACAGCCATGCAGAAACTGAAATACCAGTCACTGGCTGCTAGTCTGGGAATGATGCTCTTGCTCCATGGAAGATCCAAGCTGAAGTGTTCCAATGTTTGTAGCTTTTTCTTGCCCTTCTCCTTCCCCTCTCCTCTCCCTTCACCACTTTCTAGGTGCTGTAAGTTAAGAAAGAAGCTGCAGCTGAACTTGCTGGGTTTGAGCTTGGTGTATAATGAAATAAGTGGCATTTTCAGGAAGAATTTCACTCCAAGCTTTCCTATCATATGGAATTGCCACTGCATTTGAACTTTTACTTCTGCTGTGTCGTGCAGCCAAATCCCAGCCTCCTGAGCAAAACTGGAGGAAACATATTTTGCACAGGGAGTCTCTGCAGACTCCGGCACGGTTCCGGCTACAATTTTAAAGGAGCAGCGACGATTGCTTCTCCTGCTCTCTCCACAGAGAGGATTTTGTCCAATGGATCTGCCATGCACCCACCTGCCTTTTCTGGAGGCTTATTTATTTTCAAGGCAGGCAGCAATGCCTGTGCCTGGTGCTGAGTGGTCCTTCCCACTGTCTGGAGAGATTTCCTTGCCATACAGACAGCCTGCTCTCGAGTCCCCCTCCTTCCTCTGCCCAATCATTAACATAAATCATAACCTAGCAGATGAAAAGAAATTTCCAGTCTTTGTGATCTCCTGCCAGAGTTCTCCCAGTTTTTCTCAGTTTGGGAAAACAAATGTGCATTGCAGCATGTCCCGAGGGTTGACAAAACGGGGCTGTCACAGACCAAGAAGAAGAATTCCGAAGATGAGGTCCTGCTGTGGCCCTCAGGTGGAGCTCTGGGGCCTCCCTGCAGTGCTGTGGGGCAGGACAAGCTCTGCCACCTGCCACCCTGCTGGGCTGGCACAGACTTGGGCTTGTCCCGTCCTCTGGCACACCCCTGGGATGGGTCAGGGTGAGGAAAGGTGCCTGAGACGGGGGCAGGGGCTGCTGTCCCCGCTGTCACCCTGCGGCAGAGCTGCCTCCAGGATAAAGGGCTCCTGTGCTGCCAGCTGGGGCAGTCGCTTTGCACAAGCTGAAGGGGTTTTTTAGGCTCTCATTTTTCAAACAAGAGTTGTTTTCCAGACTGCTGTAATCCTGCTGTGCAGTCCAGAGGGACACAGGCCGGGCTGTAGCTGGTTTTGAGCTGTGACCTAAACAAGATGTGATTCCAAGTGCAGGAACTTGGGGAGGAGGTGGCCTTTTTCTGAGAGGGCTTCAAACAAAGAACACATTTCCAATAATCCCCCGGGAAGTGAAATCACTTCTAAAATGCTGTCAGAAGTCAATAAAAGAGTTCAGGTACCCTGATAAAAATGAGCAGCTTAAACCAGACTTGCAATATGAAGCAGAAAAGCTTCACCTTTCCTCATCACACCCCCTGCTTTGCTTGTGCAAAGAGTCAGTGATTCAGTGTAAGAATTTGTTTGCCAGTCTCTGCCACTGCAGGACAGGATATAAACTCACTGATTGTGAGTTTATATTCTGGGAAGTTTGACTTTGGTGCAATCAAATGATCACATCTCAAGGTCACTACAGGCAGATAATAAATGAATAACTGTCTTCAGCCCTTCAGCACAGCACACTTTTAACACATTGATCCGAGCCCATATGGTCTTATTTTATTGTTCCTTGCTGCCTACTATATTGAATTTTGAGGTGGATTTCTGAAATGGATATGGCTTCCAAATTTAGTCTCCTCAGGACTTCAATGTTGCTGTTTGAAATTTTATCTCTATTCGAATTTTTTTATGAGGAAAATACATGTCATGTGACACTATTTTTTTTGGTTTGCCAGGGAGGAAAGGTGCCAGGACAGGAGGTACAGAGAGGAGTGCCCCTCTGGAGTTTTGTGTCAGCGTTTCCCCCATTTTTTCCCCCAGTATATTATTGAGTAGAACGTGACTTGAACAAAATGATGCCAGGTTTTGTTCATCTACAGCATGCCTTGATTTGTGCAAGTTTTATTAAATTCCTCAGCTCTCCACTCTCTGTGCTTTTTTTTTTTGAGCATGGCATAATCTACCAGCAACAGAATTTCTCCTATCCACTACCTTAGTATTTCAAATTGTGAGGATACTCAAAGAAGATCTGTTAAGACCATCTTAGCTGACATTACTTAATGATTTAAACTTTAAAAGCTGAAGGAAGATTTATGTCATGGATTGTTCTCCCACTTAGGATCTTTGTTGTCTTGTGTCCCTTTCAATCCAGAACTGGGGGTGTTACAGAAGCAGCTGAGAACACCCATGCATGTAATCTAGAGTATTAAACACAGGATCAGGTTTCTGGTGCAGTTATTGTCATTACAATCTGATCAGCCATGATAGGGCTCATAGCCTGATTGGCATCTCCGAAGACTTCAGTAATATGAATAATAATTATGAAAACACAGACAAAAAAATATGTTTGCTGAAAAAAATCTATTTCGAGGCTTGTCATTGAATTTGTAGGAATTCCTTGAAAAGGTAAACACCAAAGGCATTGTGAACACAGTAAAAAAATCATTTAAGGATTCAGATGAATGTTTGTAGGAAGCACGTCATAGTTTCTTTCAGCTTTACAAACAGGATTACATGAGTAATCTTCAAGTAATGTAAGGATAAATCATTTTTGGAAAAAGCCCCCGATGGTTTAGGTATCAGCAGGCTTTCCCTTGCTAGCAGGCATGCATTTGTTTCTGGCCCACCTCTCTTGCAGAGTACAAAACACAAGGAAAATCCCACTCTTTCTTTAGGCCCAAATTTGCTGTAATCCTGATGAATATGCATTCTTGCATGTCATTCCAGGATGTGCTGAGATGCAAGTTTAGATTCCTACCTTTCTAAGCTGAAACACTGACACTAAATTGTCTCCTGCTTATATTATATGTATTTATGTAATTTTTTCACTATTTGAATTTCCCTTTTCCAAGAGTCCCCAGGACTGAGCTGCTGCTCAAACTTCACTTCCTGAGGTTTGGCAGTGCAGAGGTGTAGAAGTCCTTCAGATTCTCTTGTATTCTTGTGGAGTTTGGGGTTTTCAGCATCTCCCACCAGAGCCTGGTACAGTTCCTCTTGTGATTCCTGCCAAAGGCAGTGGGAGAAAAGCTCTTTCAAACAATTTTGAGGATTTTGGAGGTATGTAAATAGAAATGGATGTGTCAAAACAGCTCACATTCTGTAAGTGCAGATGAGGTGGTAATTAATTATTAGCACTGCTGTGGCTGCTTGGCTGTGACTCCTGTGGTTCTGAAGAAGCATTTTGACTACTGGTCTATTCAATTAATACAAAAATGAAAAACATAGATTCAGGTAGGTTAAGTTTCACAGAACTATTTTAATGAGCACAGCAATGATAATAAATCCCTCTGACCCCTTTCTTAGGTGCAGTTAGTTTAGTGGACAACTGAAAAGACATGGGGTCTTGAAAACGCAGGAATAAGACTAAGATGTGACTAAATATATTCATATATCTGTATCTCAGTCCTGAATATTTCAAACCTAATTTGATCAATGATACCACTTTAAAAATTATTTTTAAATTGATTTTTTAACCTGTTCTTTCAGAAGCTGTCACATTAATTGAAATTATGTTCTTTGAAAATTAGGATGCAATGCTGAGTGCTCCATTTTTATGTATGTACATCTAAGACTTTGGTTCAATAAGACATTCAGTCTTTGAGGCACTTACTCAGGTTTGTAAAATAACATTAAAACAAAAAAAGTGAGGTAAAAGTTAGTCCAGTTCTGGAATAGCTTTTAGCATATGCACCTGTTCTCTACATTAAAAAAAAAATCTAATTTTAATTAGTGATTTGGCATGGTCTGCTCTTCTTAACTAGCAGTGTCTTTTATTTCTTCATCTGACAGCCTCCTCACCCCCAGGGTATGGTGGAAAATTACTCATTTTCATATAAGGTAGAGGAGTTTAGTGAATATATGACCTGCAGTTTTTCCTACTTTTTTTTCCTATAATATAATGTACTTTGATGCATTTCAAAGATAATCTGTCTGGTGCTTTGCATATTCCTACTTAATTACAGCATATCTCGAGATGATTTACTACACTCAGATAACTCTGAAATAGTCTTGCTGTGGAGGGCATGCACACCACAGACAGCTGAATAATGAGCCAAAGAGTTCATGGGGGAAATTACACGTGTATGTGGAAGTGGGCAGGGTTGGCACAGGAAGAGTTACAAATAAAAAGAGATATATGGCCTCAACTAACGTTCACTGAGGAGGTCTTTCTGACAGTTTCAGCGCATTTTGGCTAAACCCCAATTATTATTTAAGCATGGTCCCACTTCCAGCCTCTCAAAGGAACAGGTGATGAGCAGCACAACATTGATAAAATATTCTGAAGAAATTTCCACGCTTACTTATTTCCTTTTCCAGTTTTATATCGTAATACCCTAGTAAAACACAGATCTATTTTGAGGCCGGAGAAGTCTGGAATGACATTTTGGCTCTTTATTTAACCATATGTGTTAAAAAATTCCTGTGACTCCCTCCACATAAAATTATCCTGGAATGAAGTGCTCAGTGCTTGAGAGCATTTCAAAGCCGTGGTAACAGATCCAGGCTTGCAAGGCCAGACGAGGACTGTGGGATCAGGCAGGCTGACCTCCTCTGCAACACACATTGGAGACAACTGGAAATAAATGTGCACCTCTTCACCCTTTCCATAAGTGCTGGGGCACATCAGCCCAAAGCAGGTGGAGGGATCCCATGTGCACCACGGGCTACCTCGGAGCCACCAAAAAGTCCCAGGGTCTCTGTGCCAAGCCATGCAGGTGTTTCCATTCGCAAACACTGGGAGAAAACCCCAAGAATTAAGTAATTCTGTGGGGGAGAAAAGCTTTTTGGGAATTTGGGATTCCCTTGGCTGAGATAATGGTCATATTTACTTCTGATTTATTTTTGTTTTAGCTAGTAGAGTTGTGGGGACTGGATTGCCATGACCTATTTATTTTTGGAATATTTTATTCTCTCTAGGAATTCACTTATTTCCACCTCTCCAATCAAGTGTTAGCCTGGCAAAAGAGTCATCTGTAAAATTTGCTGCACATCTGCAAATATCAAATGTCCACGAACAGGCAAAAGACTCACTCCACTTACTTTTTTTTGTCAGATGGTTTCATTTAGAACCCAAAGGGTCAGGAGTCACAGCATGACCTCATCAAATTAGACTCAACTGAGAGAGGTGTTTAGCACAACAAAAAGGAAGTAATCTGAAGGACATTAAATGCAAATGAGACTGCCATGTGCAAACTTCAAAAACACCTGATCCAAATGAACAGTGTTGACGGGGGTCGAAGGGGTGAGAAAGAAGGTTTCATATTTTGGTTGCTTTTTTCCAAGGGCTATCAGCAATATTACATCCTGTAGAGCTGGCTGAAAATCTCATAGGTATGTGAATATTTAAACTTAAAAATACCCACTGCTATTTTTGCCAGGTGAGACTATGTCAGTATTTACTGGCGGGAGTTTGGTGGACTTGTGGATCAAACCTGGCAGCAACCCTTTGTCTGGTAGTAACCCTCTCTTTTTTAGTGGATTTGTTACTAAACAAGCATTTTTAGAGTGGGTTCATTATTGCTTGAGTCTCATTTTTAATCTCGAACACCTAATTGAAGAATTACAAGGAAGCCTTGGTTGCTGATAATCCTTTTAGACAGAGAAGAAAAGGCTTGTTAGAAGGTTTGCACATTTTCCCTCCAGGACATTAATTCATGCCCCCATTGGCTGAGATGTCTTTCAGCCATGAAGGCAGTGGGGCAGTGAAGGTCTTGTTATAATGGAACCAGGCTATTTCCAGATAATGTGAGTCAGATTGACTTGAGGGATAGATCTGCTCTCCAGATGTTGGATGGAGTCAAGTGGAGCAGGGAGGAAGAGATGGCAGCTAAGTGTAAGGAGAACCTCAGAACAAATACTGAGTCAGAAGTGCTGTGCTTGCAATGAGCAGTGCAGAGATTTTCGACACTGAGCCAGGGAAAAGCGTGATTAAAAAACATTTGTTGCCAACAGACACAGGGATGTCTAAGTGCATTGAGAAATGAACCAGTGATTAAAATGGGATCAACACAGGACTGAAAGCAGCACTTTGTCAAAGTTCAGGATCTGAATACATCCATAGGACTGCAAAGACTGGAAAGGTTCATGAACAGAAAACAAGACCAACTGTACTTGCTCATAGAAATCCAGGACAAAATAATATAATGAATCCAAGAAGTGTCGTTCAAAGAGCCTTAGGTATGACAAGAGCTGGTCACAATCCCAGATATCTAATCCAAAGACTACAGAAGGCAGTGGAAGCTCTGCCGAGTGTTAAGGCAAAGCGAGTGGTTTTGTTTCCTCATGTTTGACTCTATTCATCTTGTTTGGTCTGCTCCCTACAGCCATCAGATCAAAACTAGCTGCCTAACCAAGTAGCCAAGCTCTAGGCAGATCAGTGCTACATACATCACAACTCAATAGAAGTTTATTAGGGACAATCTTGGAGACAGAAAAATAGGGGATGATGGGTGAGATGTTTACGAGCAGTTGCCAGCTGGGCTGAGAGATGACTGTTCATGTAGGAAGAAGATTATTTTATTCAGTCATAGGAAGGTGGACAGACTGCATTATCCAGGTCCTTCCTTTCAGGAGTCTCTTCCCATCCTCAGTGCTCTCTTGGTAGCCAAGGTGATGACAAATGAAGTCCTGTGCCCCTTGGAGGAACCCACAGAGCAAGTCCTTCAAGAAGGGCAGGAGAGGAACCACGGGTGTTCCTCTGGAAGGAGGAAGTTCCACCTGTGGAAGGTGCTGCTTTTATTCCCTTCAGCACGGAGCAGCTTTTCCAGAGGCCACCGAGCCTTCAGAGAGGGTGCACTCATGGGAACAAGACCAGCCCCATGATCAGGTGTCATTTTCTTAACCCGGCCAGCGGGTCTTATCTCCAGCTCAGGCCAGCTGGCAGCAGGATGATGGGGCTGCTGGTGGTGCAGGCAGGCAGGGAGGCAGCAGGAGATGTGTGCAGGCAGGGAGGGAGGGAGGCAGCAGGAGNAGGCAGGGAGGGGGATATCAGGAGATGTGTGCAGACAGGCAGGGGGATATCAGGAGATGTGTGCAGGCAGGGAGGGAGGCAGCAGGAGATGTGTGCAGGCAGGGAGGGGGATATCAGGAGATGTGTGCAGACAGGCAGGGGGATATCAGGAGATGTGTGCAGGCAGGGAGGGAGGCAGCAGGAGATGTGTGCAGGCAGGGAGGGGGATATCAGGAGATGTGTGCAGACAGGCAGGGGGATATCAGGAGATGTGTGCAGGCAGGGAGGGGGGTAGCAGGAGATGTGCACAGCCAGGGAGGGGAGGTATCAGGAGATGTGCACAGCCAGGCAGGGGGGTAGCAGAGGTGTGCACAGCCAGGCACTCACACTCAGGGTGTGGGGGCTCACATCTGGCTGCAAGATGCTTTGAACAGTTGGTCGGACAAAGGCGCTTGGTCAAAAAAGGTCAGGGCAGGTTCAGTTGTACTGCCAAGGGTGAAAACCAGAGTGAAAGTCAATAAAAGGCTCTCATGGCTTCTAGTTTACCCAAATAAGGGGAGAGAAGAATTGTTAACATAGGGTTTTCACTTACCTTTTCAAGGTCATAGGAAGGTTAGCTCAGCTTCAAATTGCTGCATAAGCTTGAAAGGAAGAATGACAAAATGTGGATTAGGAAAATACACGGTCTTATTTTTAAAAGGTTGTTCTACTGAAATTGCAGGGGATGGTGGTCACCAGGAGGGTGAAGTGCAGGCAGGGTGTGAGGAAGGCTCAAAATTTTGCAGCTTGAGCATTTTTCTACGTGTTTTGAAAAAGGGTGTAGTGACAAGAAAGATTTTGCTGTTACAGCTGGGTGAACTTCAGTTACATGAAAGATGTATATTTTTAATGCTGTTGGTGATTATCTGTGGGCAAAAATTAGCAGGAAAATTGGGGGGTCCCTAGCTTGCTTGTTTTCTGGAAGCTCTGATCTAATTACAGAAGAAATCATTCAGCATAATATATGGCAGGTTGATGAAATCCTATCATTGAAGATTATCTGGTAGAGCTTCTTGATGCAGGAATCTATTTTTCAAGCTCCCCTTTTTATACAAAGAAAAGCATCCTGGACCATCATCTGAGCTTTGCAAACCACGCCAGGACACTTTAGTTCTGCCTTTAGAGACAGAGAGCAGAGCTGACTGTGGCAGACTGTGAATGAATTTTCACTGCCAAAGAAACTAATTTTACTGTTTACAAGTCATTTCAAATGAACAAAAAACCACCTGTGTGTAAATTACTCTTTCTGTAACAGGATTTTTCAAGACTGCCAGAGACACCTGTAAGGTTTGACGTCCAGTCCCATGATAAATTAATGGTGGCTGGATGTCCAAACCCAACAAATCATCTCCAGGAGTTCAGCCACTGAAAAGCTAATGTCAATTTACAGTAAAAAATACCCTCCCTCATACAGAAATAGAAATTGGGGTGTGTGTGTGGGAGGGGGGTATCAGTTTATAAATCAAGGACTGTGAGTACCTCAAATGTTCTTCAAATATTACAGCATGGAAAAATATCAGGGAATCTCAGTCATTTTTGCCTCTTCCACCTCTGGCTATGCCAGTTGTTGATACTGTGTTCCCACTGATTACATCATTGTTAAAAATAATAATAATAATACAAACAGAGATTTCAAAGAAACTCATGAACAAATACTTTATGGTATTTACAAGGTGCATTTTTTATGAGTTGATTTTTCTTCTCTTTAAGCAATGCTTCATCTGTATCTAGTAAAATCCTAGATGAGAAACAGTTTACTAGATATGGAATATTAAATACAAATATTGGGCGGTCATAATAGAAAAGTCTGAAAAGGACTTTAAAAGAAACCAAAGAAGCTTTCATATAAACAGCTAGAATAAATATATGAAAATTTGGGGTTTCTTAATAAAATGTCCTACATATGTTTGTAGTTAAGAAAATGTCTACATTCATATGCATGTATGTGTGAGAATATATATATATATTTGTGCACTTACATAGTACAGCTATACATGTATACACATATTTTATATATTTATAACATCTGTTTATTATACTTGTATACTCTTTTCAACACTGTTGCACTGTTTCAAACTGTTCAAAACCAAAACTGCTTAACACAAAATTCTAACACTCCAGCTGGAGGTAAATGTCACCCTTCTAAAATAATAAGCTATAAATATAGCTTTTGTTTTTACTGTTTACTCCGGATAAATTACATTTTTAACTAGTGTGCTGTCCTGAGGACATGGAAGCTTTCCATGCCTGTGTACAAGATTTGACCATTATTTAGTGGAAATAATACCAAATTACACTGGTGTTAGAAAGATGCTAAGCAGCCTGGAGCATGATGCAATGGTTGAAGCTGAAAGTTCAGTTCATTTGCAGAGATGTTACTGATTCCAGCTGTGTTCTCTGGGAAGGGGATGGGGAGAAAGTCCATGTCCAGCTGGAAATAGAATGAGATACACAGAGCTCCTTGCTCGGGCTGAATACACACCAGAAACTGAACAAAGAAATGCCTGAGATATCCAGGAGTGACTCAGAATAAAAACAGAAATAGTTGAATCATGTCAGAGTAACCTGAGATATTTTACACAGGTCCTCCTACATTCTTCCAGGGAACTTCTTCAGGTGACACTTTGTTTAATAACGGCAAATACTCCTGTAAGTAACCTTTAGAATCTCCCTTAAAGTCTTGACTGATGTGTTTTCATCATTGAAATTTATAGTAATATCAGCATCGGTAATTTATGTGTTTTAATTTAAAGCATCTGTTTTTAATTTATGTAGTTCAAGGGGTTTTCAGCAGTTGCCCATGAGTAAACATTTGATCTTGATACTATATTTTGAGTTTATATTTGACTACCATCTTTCCACTGTTTGGGTTTTCATTAAAAGTTAAATAATTTTGTCTCAAAAATCACTTTTTCACAAGAGAAGTGACATTGTTTCTAAATAATGAAAAAGACTTCTGTGTTTCAGTCAACTTGGACAATGAAAAGTTCCATTCACTTCACATAGGATTTTGGTCATTCTCACTTTTGGGGTTTTTGGAGGTTTTTTTTTTTCATATACTCATTCAGTACTGCTGTGCTGGATGATACTGAGACATAAGGAAAGACCACTGTAACAGAGAAGTTCTCCTGTTAATTTTCAAAACCCAACTCAGTGAGTGCAGTTCAAAAGCAATGCTCTTTCTTTGTGAGACATATGGCCTTGAGCAGCATTCTCAGCTTCCCCTGTGGTTTCAGGGTGATTCATGGATTTTGATGGTTTTCTCAAAAACCCAGTTGCTAAAGTCCTGTGAATGCATTTGAATTTAATTTTATTTTAAAGTGAAGGGTTTTTTAGCTACTTGGCTTCAAAGAAGTGGTCGAGAATGCAAAGTTCAAAGGCTCCAACACATTAAGATGTTAATTAAGGAATCTCAACATTTCTTTGTCTGAAAATCCATAATTGAGGAGGGACTTTCTGAATACATGGGACTGAACTCTGAATGCAGTGGGACTGGCAGCACTGCAGATCTCTTGCAAAAGAAGTCACTTAGATGGTTTTCTAAAAGCAATTTCTTGGTTTCAAACCAAAGCAGTTCAGCTTGGACTACTCCCAGCTGCTTCCATCTGCTGTCCTGGTCCATGGATTCTGTAGCAATGGACTTTCCCTTCACATGGATTGTGGCAGTAGCAATGAAAAAGCTGTGTGGAAAGTTAGTTCTAAAAGTTTCTGGAGCCCCAAATGCTCTTTCCCTAGGAGGAGCAAGGAAATGTGGTGTGAAGTCTCCCATTGTCCTGAAGCTGGGGACAGGATTGTGATTATTTTTGTGCAGGGTACCTAACTACCAGCCTCTTGCTCCAGAATACTCTTAAATACATGAAGTTTTTATCAGGGAGTGTAGCAATTGGATGAGGGGTGCAGGTTTCAAACTCAAAGAAGGCAGGATTAGATTAGATATCAGCCAGAAATTCTTCCCTGTCAGGGCAGTGAGGCCCTGGCACAGATTACCCAGAGAAGTTGCAATGCCCAATCCCAGGAAGTGTTCAAGTCCAGGCTGGATGGGCTTTGAGAAACGTGGTCTAGTGGAAAATGTCCCTGCCAATGGCAGGGGGCTGGAAGTAGATATCTTTAAATTCCTTTCCAACCCAAACCATTCCATGACAGCATGAATCCATGATTTCATCATTTTGTGAATATTCCTATCAGTAAAGAGAGAAGCACAGAAGACAATAATTATGAGAGAGAAGGTGACTAGATCCATTTACCATTTAAAATGCATAATTTTTAGCTCTTAAATTAATTCATTAATTACAAATTAGCTTTCAGGATTTCATAGTAGGAAGTTTTATAATTATCTAATCTTTACTCCTGAGTAACAGACCAAAGAACTGAGCCTTAATTCTCTCTCCATAACTGATGGTGGTATAAAGAAGAGATTCAATCAGGAGTATTACTCTATCAGGACTCATTTCTCTGCAATTCATGATACCATTTGGCATATTTAATCAGGAATAAAGAAGATTTCCAGAATTGGAACAATTTTATATCAAGACTGGGAGATCTCTAGCTGCTCTACTTTCATTGATATGAAGGACATTAGGCTTATCACAGCCTTGGACTGAATTTTTGGTTAACAGCCCTTTTGAAGTAAACCTCTGTGATTTCTGATTTTAAGAACTCTTGGTTTCCTGCCCAGAACCTGACCACGCTGGAAAGCCTTTCTGAAGTCTTTTATTCCTTTAGCATATTCACCAGTACCTGTGTAATAATGCAGCATTTTTATCCTGTGAACACAACTCCTAGACTTCCGGAGCTCCAAATGGGAATGCCCTGCTTCTCTGAAAGGACAATATATGTCTCTTCAGGAAGTAATCCAAAATATTTTGCCTTTGGCTGTAAGAGCTGAAGAAGTATTGGAAGGTCTCTGGCTGTACCCTTGCAGTAAGCCAGTTTAATCAGAGTCATGGTAGCAATTCAACTTGAAGAAATTTAAATTAATCTCTCTAAAGAAATAAAAAAAAAATATTAGCAAGTCCAAATCTTAATTAAATGCTATATTTTAAATTCTGTGAATAATATTGTCTAAGAAACATTTAATCATTGTATTTTCTTGTTTAGGATTAGCTGTTTAAAGACAAAAGACTCTAGGCTCCAATTAACTGCTGCCAAAAATTAATTTAAGTAGCCTAATTGACAACTTGCTTTAAGCTACATAAAATCTTGGCATAAAACTTATTGTCAAGGGAAAAATATTCCTAATTTATTACTTTATTATAAACGAAACTATTGACCGAAGTGCACTTGCTCTACTGCAGCTGTTATGTAAAACAACAATATGGAGATGGCGACGATAACGAGTCCTCGTCCTTATGTGTAAATACAAGTTGCTCTAAAATTGCACCGAGTCTCAATGGCTGTTTGGAGCCACCAGGAGAGGGAATTGCTGCGGAACGGGCAGAAATCTTGTTTTTGGGTGGTGCCACTGGATCCCAGCCCGTTCTCCTGCCGTGCCATACTCGTGGCTCTGGTGAGCTTGGGCTCAGGTTGGCCTTCAGACAAAGCCTCACCGTGAAAGCTGAGCCCTCCCGCCTCCCACCTCTATGCAAAAGAGAAATGTAAACTCTTCCACATGTGGGAGCAGAATGTGATCGCTGTGGGGAGAAGGTAGCAAGGCTATTAAATGTAAAACCAGGGCAGAACAATCAAAATGCTTGTCTGCGAGCGTGCGAGATACTCGGATATCTGTGAACAGGGAGAGAAAATTAAAAGCTGTAAGTACATACTGTAAAGCTCTTTAGTTTCTTGTTTATGGTCGCAACGGGCCAACTTTCAAAGCCCCTTCTTGAAACGTTGCCCACGGTTTTCCACCTGCAACTAGTTAGACACACAAGTCCTGTGTTTTCTGCACTGGCACAGCTCATTTGCATCGCCCAGTGCCCAGATGAGTTACAGAGCCAGCAGTGCCTGTTTTCTGCACTGGCACAGCTCATTTGCATCACTCGGTGCCCAGATGAGTTACAGAGCCAGCAGTGCCTGTTTTCTGCACTGGCACAGCTCATTTGCATCACCCAGTGCCCAGAGGAGCTACAGAGCCAGCAGTGCCTGCGTGGGGCACAATTCCCTGGCTGGCCCCTCGGTGATGCCACGCTGGAGAGGCAGCTCTTTTCCTGCACCCACTGTGCTCTGCCTTCTCCTCTTCGGCTTTCCCACTCGTTTCTTGCCATCCATCCATCCATCTCCACCTGCTTCAACACCTACCTACCTAACAATGCCATTGTTAGCCATTATGCTGGGCATTTTTCCTCTTAGCACTGCACAGAATGGTGGCATTGGAAAGGTGGCTTGCTGGTGTGTAGCCTTTCCAAGGAGTCCCTTTGAAGGCTAAAAAGGTTGCTTGGAAAATATAGTATCTTGGCTCAATTTTCATTGTCTAGGCACATTTCATTTCAGAAAATCACAAGCTACCAACACAACCATGTCATTGCAATTTTTCAAGCATTTTCTTTTTGTGCCTGTGTGCTTTATATCTGGGTGAAGTCACATCCCCCCCAGGCTATTGGAACAAAGCTCGGCTGAGAGCTGAACGTACCAAACAAGAGGAAATTACAAAGGAAAAGTTAATGTCTCGAACCATTAGCATGGGCACTTCTCCCACAGCCTTGGTGAACCCTGGAGCATCAACCTGAGTTCACTCCGAGAGGCCGCTGGCTCGGAGAGATGCACCACGTCCTGCATGGCTGAGAACCTCAGCAAAACCCTCCCAGCCAACAGCACGGCACTCACAGAGCCTCAGAGATGCTTTTGCAAAGCTCCCAGGGCACTGTGACCCTTCTTCACGCCCCTCCTCCCCTGAACAAACTGTTTAAAGACCAAGATTTGCTGCAGAGATAAGGAGCACTAAAGAATTTGCAGCAGGTGCTATTTGAAGAGACTTCGAACAATGCAGAATTACCTGTGCCCATTTAGTCCATTAATCTTCTCTTGTAAAAATAGCAATAAAAGGTGATTTAGGAGCAGGGAGGAGCTAAGTTGCAAGCCCTGAGGTTAACAGGGAGGAAGATCAGTGCCTGTGGTTAAATTTCTGTTTGTGCAACAAGTGACTGAACTGATGAAAAATGTAACTATAGGTACAGGTTAGAAAATGCCAAATTACAACTGCTGTGGCTGTTATTAGTTAGCAGACATAGGGATTCTACCAGGTCATACGAGGTGCTGCATAAACCCACAAGTAACAGCACCCCGTGCACAGAAAGGGTTTGCAAACTGCAAAGACCCCCGTAACAGAAATATGGGATTGCACTGGATGCCCAGGGAAGGCAGCACAGGAAAGAGGTTGTCCTAAAAGAGAGAGACTGCCCGAAATGTGAAGGTAAGTGACAGTGGTTAATCACAGTAATTACCACCTGCTTGGCTGTTATCTCGGTCGCGGCTGCCGATGTGTCCACAGCAGGTACCCTCAGCCTCGGAACAAAGTCTTATTATGATGGATGGGCTCTGGGTTTTAAACTAAAAAACGCAGAGACCTGACCAAAGATCACCGGAGCCTAAGGGGATTCTTCTCCACGGGAACAAGCCCTGTGGCATCAGGAACCCATCAGAAACAAGGTGATTTACGCCAGTATAGCCGCAGAATAGTTTCTTCCCGAATGAAAACAAAT
The DNA here is from genome assembly GCA_013397915.1 of Daphoenositta chrysoptera. Lineage (NCBI taxonomy): Eukaryota > Metazoa > Chordata > Aves > Passeriformes > Daphoenositta > Daphoenositta chrysoptera. Next base: position 119,122 of record VZRO01006867.1, on the reverse strand, counting down.
GAGCTGGCAAAGTATTAATTTAAAATACTTGACTTGTTAACGAGCAGTATATATTATAAATGTTGCTTCTGCGAGGACTGTCTGCCTTTGCTTTGCAGGTGGCTGTGTGCCTGCCCTGCTCTGGTATGTGGGTACCTCCCCCAGAGGCTCCTGGATCCGCCGTGCTCCGAGCAGAGTGATGTCCTGCTGCCTTCTGGCTGGGAGCTTGTTTGGAAGCAAAGATGGTTGTGACTTTAGCATGGTTGCCAAAATTTTAGTAGGTTTTAGTGCTCTTCAACAAGTTAACATTAATTAAAAATGGCCTTTTCTTCTGAATTTAAAAAAAAAAAATCTGAAATAACTTTTGAAACAATTTTTGTCTTGCTTTTCATATGAACAAGGGCTTTCTCAGTAAAATTTTTAAACAACCCTAGATTAAAACCCTTTTTTCATCACTCATTTAAAAACTCACGGAAATCGTTGACCTCTTTCAAATCGTTGACCTCTTTAAACTCAGAATAATTATGACAACACTTTTTCTTTCACTTTTAAAAAGAAATATATTTCTGGGTTTGATCCTGTTTATGTAGAAGATTGTAATTTTTTTTTTTTTAATGAGGCTGTCATGTCAACAACAAATGATGAAAATACATAAGAATCTGAGGAAGGAAGGAACCAGCATTATTTAAAACATTTTGTAAGATATTAAATACAATTCCTAGACTGAACTGGCTGACAAAACACCGATGTTGTCAATTTAAACTTTAGCTAGTGGAAATATTTCCTTTACAAATTACGCTCCTTTCTTCCTCCCGCTCCCCTCCCTACATGCCGAATAACCTTTATTTCTGGACACCGGGTAACAGAATGGAAAGAAAGCGAGACCTGAGCATCCAGGCGGAACCCCAGGCCTTGTGGCAGAGCCAGAGGCAGCCGGGACCCCGGTGCCACCACAATGCCACCACACCCGTGCTGTGGAACGGACCCCGAGTGCTCCTTGCACACCCCAAGGCTGGGGCTGGATGCTGAACACGCTGCCTCCAGCTCCAGCCCTCCAGTGACTCTTTTGCCCAAAAATGCCGCTGAGAAAGGCACAAATCCCGCTGCTTCTGCCCGGTGCTTTTGGATGCAAACTGGCCAAATATGGTCGGGGCAGCAGGACCACGATGCTCTTTGTTGGCAGATTAAATGAAGTCAAGGGTAGGGGGTTGGCAAGGACAGTAAAATTTAACATACAGCGGGTTTGGAGCAAGTAGGGGAAAGTGTTTTTTTTTTTTTTTTAAATAATCATCCCTCAAATCTGCAGTTGGGATAAGGTTTGCAACAAAGCAAACAGGAGTTCTGGAGATGGAGAGGCCTCTCTATGTACAGCACAGGTTATTTTGCAACTTTGCTGCTGACTTACCTGAAAAGAATTCCTCTCCCCCGGTTCCTGATAAGGAACTTGCTCCTTTAAATTCCCCACACAGTGCAATGAGATAAGGACAAAGTGGCACTCCCCCATTTCCCACACTTACACTTTCATTTGTGAAAAATTATTTTTATTAAAGACAAACTACAACATAATTGAGCTAGATCTCCAGCCTCTGTTGGAGGCAGCAATGCCACGCATGGTGCATTGCAAAGCCTGCCGTCCCAGGGATTTTTATGAGATCACATTTCACAAGGAAATAAATTTCCTGCTCCAGTCTGATGCAATCAGGTTACCAAGTGGTAAATAGCTATGGATACCTTGCACGCTGTTTTGCAAAGTGTTTGCGGATATTCTGGGATGAAAGTTGCCCCAGATAAGATCTCAACCACTGAAACCTGGAGAGAAAACAGCCCCACAGGGATGTTGCAGGTTCCCTGGAGGAAGCCCTGGTACCCCCTGCAGCCACTCAGCACCAGCACGACCCACAGGAAGCCATTTATCAAACAGTCTGTGCCAGCACGGCCCTGCTTTGTGACAATCTTCTCTGCCTGCAAGTGCCAAGGCACTGACTTGAACTGATTCGTCCCTAAACTGCAGCTGTGGAACCTGGCATAAGGCTGTTCAGTGTAAGCACATCCATTTCACTCCTCTTTCAAGAAGCAAAGGAAGACAACATCTTCCCAAATATAAATTATTCTCCCTCTACCTACACAAATGTTCATGGGAACCAACAGATGGGTGCTTCCCAGTAAAAAAAGTCAGTCAACTGAGTTTACAGCGAGCTGAATTTGGAAAGGTATTTGGGTAGCATGCTCAGGATGGCCAAGACATCCACAGGAACTCTCCAATCCATGGAAGGGACACTGGGTGCCCTACAGAGGAATTAACTCCAGGACAGCTGCTGTTGTATCACCATAAATTTCTGAAAATTGCCCATGACCAGAAAGCAATGCAACAAGTGTGGTCTGTGTGCCTCATTCAGTCCTGAAGCCAAACGGAAGATGTTCAAAGAAATGTCAAGTCATGCTGGTCTCCACCAAAGATTTTCCCTAAAAAACTACTAATTTTGACCAGACAAGAAGGCAGAGAAAGTTGGATTGCCAGCAAGATTGTTGGCTTCTGACAGCTCCTTCATGAGCAAATTGCATGGATCTCTGCTCTGACAGGAAGCAGGAAACTCAAAATTTCAAACTGAAATTTGAATCTTATTCTTGATAATTTTGGATACGTGATTTCTGAAATAAGATGTGAAATGTCCTAAAAATTCCAAGATGTGGACTAGAAACAGAAAATTGTGCTGAACCTGTAGACATCAGCTCTGGCCATATTCTGATGTCCCATGGAGAACCCTCCTTCCACCCGCACACCGGAGAGAGCTCTCAGCACCGCGTGATCTTCCCTGGGGGTGGGCAGCTTCCAGCACTGGGATTTAGAAGAGTCATTTCACTGCCAGGTCCTGGAAGCAAAACAGGAGGTGTCAAACATGTAACCATCATCGCTATCCCTCATCTAAGTTCATCACACAGGCCAAGATTTCCCCTCTTCTTCTTTTTACCTCTCTTTTTGATAACCACTCTTTCATCGCTTCTCAGTGATTTCACAGGCAAGAGATTGATGTAAAAATCACCTCCATGGGATTTATGCTTCTGTTTTTCAGCAGGCACTTGCCATTTAGTAATTCCTTAATGTGAGATTGTGAAATACCTAAAGCAAGGGCTGATCTGGCAAGATAACGAGGAGGTGGATTGCTATTGAGATCAGCGGTAATTGAGTGTTAACGCACACACCACGAACCAGGAACCTGGGGATCAGAGAGCAGCTCAGGACTGGGTTCAAAAGGTGGTGAAATGGGAAGCTATCTCCAGTGTTTTGATATGACATCCAAAGGATTCACCCAGGTCAGAGCAACCTGATGAATCCACTTGAAAGTGAATCTCCTTGGAAGCTTTCCTTCATCCTAGAGAAAGCACGAGGGATCAGAAAAGGAGTTCTTCACAGGTAGTGTGATATTCAGCTCAAGCAATCCTTTAAGTGCACAGGAGAGAAAAAGATGGTGCTGGGCTAAAGGTTAGGAAATGCTCTTCTGCCCCGTGGACAGCCACCATCTTTCCAGACACAAAAAGAGTGCTCAGATTAATTCACCTTCAATGCAATTTGGAAAATTTAGGTTTTTTAGAACATTTCACAGGACAAAAACTTTTGAAATTTGTATTGTCTTTCAAAGAATTTGAAATATTTTTAAAAAATAATATGTTTTCACTTAATGATTCAGGTTCGTCTTCTAGTGCTTACACTTTTTTGTTTTTCCTTTCAATTTTTTTTAGCATGAAGTGGTTTCCAAACCTTCCTAGGACCTGAAATACATATCAATGAAAAATCTAAGTCACTTGGGAAAGAAATGAAGCTCAAGAGGTTTTTAATAATTTCTGGGGTATATATCGGAATTAACTTTGAAATGTTCCTTTTCCAAGGTGACTGGGATACAGGGGTGATCGAATTCGTCCCTGAGACATTCCTCCCACATTGATTTGACACAAGATTTGCATTTCTTTTGGAAGCTAATATCAACTTAACAGAAATGTTCCAATTTCTATTATTGCCCCTATACCCCAATCTGCAAAGGATGTCTTTGTAAGATTTTTAGGTGAAAGAAATCTTGGTCTGGGGCGAGGTTTTGGTCTTGTTGTCTTTCTTTAACTCTGGATTTACCTTTGTGACAATACCCAACAATATGCTAATACACAACGCAAAGCCAGATGTAACAGCTCTGCATTACACCAGATTTCTGACAACCCTGGCAAAGTGGGCATGATGCCTTCCCGTGCAGTGTAGGGAAGGTGGAGGCAGCACAGCAGCAGCCCCAGCTGCACCTTTCCACCTTGGAGCTCCAGACCACCAGATGTTCCTGCAGCCACTGCTTGGGTTACCTTCTGGCTGGGGCTGGGAAAAAGCCCCAGAACAATTCACTGATGATGCACAAACTGCTCCCATTTCTTCTGCAGTCTGGAGCAGCTCAGAAGCCCACTGTCCTTGTCCCTAGGAGTCTGACACACCACGGACCAGCCAACACAAAGCCAATGAGGCTTCTGCCTCTGCATGAACTGGGCGCTCAGAGATGATTGTAAAGCAGTGCTCTCTGTGAGTGTTGATCCCACTGAAAGGCTTTCCCTGATAACCTCAATAGCCCTAATTTCTTTAGACATTCCAGAAGGATTTTACGTCTCAGTCTAGACACACTTCATCCCTGTGTTTTGAGAGAGAAAGCCTTTTGAAACTGCCAGAGCTCCTTTGTGTTCCTGCTCTGAAGGGCTTTGGTGCCTGTGAACAAAATAGGATAGCCTAGGATGAAGATGAAGTCTTCAAAGCTCAGTGTTTCCCTACATGCTGTTCAAGGTACAGGCTGTATATCTAGAGTTTCTAGTCCCTTTCTGCTTCTTGTTTCCTAAAGTTGCTTTGTGACAATCTTAAAAGCATGGGATCAGAGTTCTAGTTCTGCCTCAGCCTCTCTGACATGGAGAAAGTCTCCTCATCTTTCAGTTTCCTACAAATACTCTTTTTCTTGTGCCAATAAATCATGTGATGTCTATACAGTGTTCAGAGTGCTAGACAGAGTCAAGACTAAAAAGGAATAATCACGTCTGTTTCCGTTTCCCTCTGTGAACTCTTCTGTTCAAGAATCAATCTTGCGGGGTATAAATACCTTCTGCTGGGAATTTCTGAGTATTTCTGACGTCAAATAGAATGAGACCTGATTATATTTATGTGGGGGTTTGGGGTTTTTTTCAGTCACACAAGTGCTCACATATGGAAGACAAGCAGTGCTTTTAAAGGCAGAGTTTAGTAGGCGACTGCCTGGCCCCAGGGAGAAGTGACAGACACCGAGGCTGGTCCCATCATTGTGCCCTGGGTCACTCTGCAGTAAGTAAATCAGCAGCATCTTAAATGCAAAAGCAATGCAATGTGCTTTATTATTTTCTTACCTTTTCATACAGCCCTCCTGAAAAATGTCACAAAGTGTGACTCATCACATCTGCATGAAGTTATGAAAAAAGTAAGCCTTGTTAACCTGCTGTTTGAAAACCAGAACACTTTTATCAGTTCATATAATTGCTAACCCCTTATTCACTGTTCAACACTGAAGGGTTCTTTGCCTCCTAAGATCCCACTAATTGCTGACAGATTTGATTTCTCTGTGACAGCAGGAGTCCTGTTTCTGGCCTTTACATCAAGTAATTGCTTTATTTTTCTCCCTCTGCTCTGAAAAACGGAATTCCCTTCTCCCCTGCTTGAACCTCTGTAATGACTTCTTTCTATGTTATTAAATCCTTGCCATTTAAATCACATTTAGAGATGTTTTGAATAACTGATTCCAATTACTAAGGCTCTTACTAAGGAGCAGCTGAAAATGCAAGTCATTACTTGCCCATACACAAGCAGCTACACCTTGCAGCAAAGTCTCTGGTGGACTGTATTTTATTTCTACTCAGTAAGGTGCAATTTATACTCACAGGAGGCGGGTGTTCAACAAATATACAGCTGCTGGAGTTCTCATAATTTGTCGCTTGTGCAAAATGGAGACCTGATTTTATATTTATTTTATAAATAGTGCTTTTCCTTAAAGAAATCATCTGGTCCTTCCTGTAGTGGCTCGGGCAGCCTGCTTGGAACAACAGTGGAGATGAGCAGTTGACCGAGGAATGACCCACGTGAGGTTACTATCCCAAGATCTAATAAAAAACCATGGCAGGGTAAAAGGAAACATGTACAGGTCGTACATTCCTTCCGTGAAGTATGACCAACCTCTGTTGTCCCCAAGGTTTTTTTTTTATACAGGTCATGATTCCCTGAATGCACTAAAACTTCCCAGCAATAACAATTTAGTTCAGTTATTAATCATACTTGTAATCATTAGCGCCTTTGTAGAAAAAAAGAAAATGTGCCAGGAGATGATTATTTGACAAATTACTGCAGGGGCTCAGCATAATAGCTTTGCTGATACAATCAACATTGAGCCATTTTAAAAAAAAGAAAGAAAAAGAAAAAAAGAGAAACTTCCAAACTGTTTATGAAAAACACTACCCTGTCAATGGAAGGGAGCTGACATTTAAATAGCTACCACACAGCTGTCTTCACAAGCACAGCCTCAGCTCTTTTCATATCCAGTTACTACCATGGCACATGTAAACAGCTAATAAGTGAAGATAATTCATAATAACTGAGGAATTTGCATTTGTCTCCAATTCATGGGCTTGTTAGGAGCACAAGTGGTGCAAACCAAGCTGTGGCTGAATCTGAACTGGAAGCCAATGCTGGGTGTACTGGGAGTCTGTCTGCAGCTCCCAGCTTCTGCTGGTGCAGGCTGGACTGGTGCCTTGGAATCTGTACAAGAATTAAATAATCCCTTCTGTATTTTCATATTAACTTTCTGGTACTTCCTTCAGCCAAGCACTGATAATTAGGCCTGCTAATATACAAAAAACCAGCAGTGTACTTCTGACCAGCAGAGTAAAACCACCACCAAGAGGAATAAAAGGTATGCTGATAAAAGCTCAGCCTGACCACTAAACTTTCATCAGTTCTGTCAGCACAGCCAAGCTGTAATAAGGATCCCTGACAGCACAAAAACCAGCACAAGATCTTCATTTTTAAACCCTAGAGTCTAAAAATGGTCTGTGGAACAAAATTCATCTCCCAAAATGCAATTATTGTTTTCATGCAGCACTACTTTTCTTAATAAGTAGATACATTTGTGCCTTGGTATTTTTATTGTAGTTGTTCTGGAAAGTTATTTGGTATAATGTAAGGTGCTCCTATAACTTAGTTGGAATAAAACTGCTTCTTCAGATTGCCTAAAAGTGTGAGCAGACCAGTATCTGTGCATCTCCTTACAGGCATTGCTGTGTTTTCATGCACACATAGATAACTATTCACTAAGGTCCAACCTCACTGTCATTGAAATAAATGAACATTTTTCCATTGACTTCCTTAGGCAAAGATATGGATCCAGAACCCAACTGCCAATACTAATATTGCCTCAAAAATACCACTTCATGCATATAAAATTATGCTTAATGAGCAAACTAAAGGAGGTGGGTTCATTTGGTATTCAGAGATAAGCTCCCTAAATGTGTAAATTAAAATAAAAATAAAATTTTGATGAGTATAGGGGAGCTGTTTTCTGTTCTTTTGTGCAGATATTATTCACAACTTTCCTTTTCTATGCATAAAAATAAAAGAAGATTGAAAATACCTGCCACTGGCTTAAAAAAAGCTGCCCAATATCAAGAAAATGAATAGTTTTCTGCTAATTTTGTTGCTATGAGCACAGACCAATACACCTGGCAAAATGTATGTGGTCTGGAAGGCCTTGGCCAGGGGCTAATGAAGGGACTCAACTGCACATAGCAAGCACAGTCTGAGAAAGAAATGCTGGCTTGGTGCTGAACATCCCGCTTTTCATGTGCTTTAATTAACCCCATTATTGGTTTTAATTAGAGATGCTTAGGAGAATAATTGCTGAGTTTTGATCTGCTCTTTCCAACGTGGCAGCAGCAGCACCCAAAGGAGCCTCAGTCATTTCCCCCATGGAAACAGGGAGTCAGCATTTCCAGAGGGCTCCTCTCCTGTGTGGGAACCAGCAGAAGGGTGAGATTCCCCAGCAGAAAGAAGGGTGATATTCTCCAGAAGAAAGAAGGGTGAGATTCCCCAGCAGAAGGGTGAGATTCCCCAGCAGCAAGAAGGGTGAGATTCCCCAGCAGAAGGGTGAGATTGCCCAGCAGAAAGAAGGGTGAGATTCCCCAGCAGAAGGGTGAGATTTCTCAGCAGAAGGGTGAGATTCTCCACCAGAAGGGTGGCATTTCCCACCAGAAGGGTGACATTTCCCAGCAGAAGGCTGAGATTCCCCCAGCCGTGTGCCATGCCCAGGAATTCGGCGGGCTGGGATCCAAGGCTGGAGCTTGGCAGCAGTGCTGGCCCCAGGGGTGCCCAGATCCCCAGGATCCAGCAGGAGCTGGAACCACTTAACCAGCTGTACCTCGGGGTACCTGAAATTAGGCCCATAAGGGCAGGCCTGGAGAAATGTTTTAGAAAAGAGCAGCGATGTTCTCAAAAGAGCCAGGATGTCAAAATTCACTTTTGAAAATCTCCCCAGGAATCCCATCTATCTGCCTTTTTTAGTCACTTTGAAGGTTGGTGATTAAATCCATACTTACAGTGTGATTCTCCCACACATGGGGAGCAATGGGAGCTTTGTCATCACCACTAATGGGGACAGGATTGTGAGGAATGAAATATGCAAGGAGTATGCGAGGGGAAAAAAACAGGCTTGAAAATCATCAAATGAAAGAGCCAGGGGAGTTTTTAATTTTTGCTCATGCTTTAATTACTGAAAATGATAGCAGCACTTTGCCATTTTTTAAAATGGTTAAGTTTTAAAATGTCTGGGGTTGTTTGTTTGTTTCTTTTGGGAATGACTTACAATAACCAAGAGATATAAATCAACCCATGGTTTTGCTTTTCTTTTCTTCTGCAGCCACAGCCTAAACAACCAAACAGCAGGGCAGCTTCTCAGCAGCCTGGATCCACCCCGAGTGCTCTGGGAAGGCTGGTGTGGGGCTGGCAGCACTGCTCAGCCCCCAGGCACATGCCAGCTTTGCCCTGATGGACTTGTCTCACAACTTTCTGGATGCCCTCCTGGTTGGGATGCCCACAGAGGAGGCTGATTCCACTTTGCTAAACTTTTGAGACCTTTCCCACATTGGTTCAAAGAGGTGCAGTGCTGAAAGTTGAAGGATAGCCCAGTTTTCGTGATTATTTTGGGTGAAATACTTTAACAACTCCGTAAGACAGCTGAAAAATGTATCAGGTCATGCACACAAATCTTTTTGTGCTTTCATATCTCTCTGCACCTTCCCTCTCCCCATTCTCCCATCCCAGATAAGCATCAGATTTTAATCTGCTTCTCTCTGTTTTGGGGTGTGAGCCTGCAGTGTCCCAAGTCCCCAGGGAAGGAAATCCATGGAGCCATCCCCAAACTTCATCAAAGCAGCTGCCTTGGGTGCCCATGGTGGTGCTGGGTGGGAGGCTGAGGGGCCAGATGCTGCACGGACACTGACTTGGAGTTTGGGACAACATCCTCTAGGATGCCACAGCTTTCCAGCCTCTACTGTTCACAGGGACTGTCAGTCTGGTTTCTCTCAAGGCCCCTCAAAAATGGTTTTGCTCCAACTACCAGACACAAGGAACCAACGAGCTGTCAGGTGGGAACACCCACGTCATTCCCCGAGGACCACTGAAGAGGAGGGCCAAAGCCATGGGACCTATTGCTGGGCTCTTCATTCATTCCTTTCTTTTTAGAATCCTTCCTCCATCAACAAACCATGCTGGATGGGCAAAACCCCCCTGGCCCTGCTAACCGGTGACAGGTGACACTGCACCTCCACAGCCCCGTGCTTTATGCCATTGGGCAGGAGAAAGTGGCCAGAGGAAGCCCAGGCAGGAGCAGGTCAGGGCTCCCTGAGCTCCTGGAGGAGGTTCCTGCTGTCCTGCCTGCAGGAGGTCGGCCTGCCTGCTCTCTCCTTCAGTGTTCCAGCTCTCTGTTTTGCAGAACTGCAGAATTTCTGTAGAATGCAAATAGTAGCTCCTCTGTGTCTCGCAGGCATACTGTGAGGATAAATGTATTAAAGATGTGCAGAAGTCAGAGTCCACATCAGGGCAAAAAATCTTAGGGAAGATAAATACGCCTGTAGACACCAAGTAGTCTCTTTCTTTGATGCTTTAATGCTTTTATGGTCAATAAAGAAACCTTGAGTTTCACAAAGGCTGTCTGACAGTTCTAATATTAGCATCCTCACCACATCCTTGACGATGCCTGTTTGTATCTCTGTGTGATGCTGATGTTGTTGGTAACATTTTCATGTATGATAAACCAAACTACAAACCTGGTTTGTGCCTGACAGTGAATTGGTTTGCAAAAATGAAGCAAAACACAGTTCAATCATTTGAAAATGTGAGGAGAGGAAGATTACATTAATATTTCTGTGTTACATGAAAAGACGTGTAAGTTGTTTCTTCACAGGAAGAATAATAACTTGGTAGAGGAGTAAATGTAATTCAGTAGAAACACCAGTGGGTATTTGCATTTCCCTTGGCTTTAGTTCAACCAAGTCAAGAGCTTTTTGTGATAAATTCAGTGAAGAGAGAGCCCAAGCTGCGGGGATGCTGTGCCAGTAGCTGCAGTCCCACCCCATCACACACGGGAGCAGGAGTGCAACCTCGACCTGACAGAGGTTACATACCCGCAGTGTGGCCAAATTCATCTATCCGGGAGCAGGAGAGATTGTGCCATCAATCACCTGCACCAGGGATGAAGTTAAGCTGCGTGTACAACTTCCCTCTTCTCCTTTCTTGCTTGTGGAGTCTTCCCCGCTCAATCGCAGCTGCCTCAAAGGAGGGTTTGTGTGGGGTTTTTTTCCCTTCCCTGGAACATTTGACTAAATCACATTTGCAGATATTTCAAATGTTTCATTCACGTGACACCTGAGCTTTATTTACTTTTGAAATAAGTCATCTCATTAACAGAATTCATTATCCATTATTACTGTCATGTCATTCTCCTAATAAAAGGAATGACTGTAGAAGCATTCAGTGGCTTAGCTGGTAGCATAGTGAGCTATTATGCAGCAAACCTGCATTCACGCTGTACATTGGTATGCCAAGGCTGGCAGAGACTAGGAGCATCAATGAGGTAATAGTCTTAATCTCTGAGGGGAGGATTATGTTGTGCTGCACTGCAAATACCTCCTACTGTTAGCAGGATAATACTTCAGATGGAGCTATAAATTGTTCAACAAATAAGGACAGGTGCTGGGAAGAGGGTGAAAAAAACCCTGCAATGTTCCACCATTATCTCCAGATAAGAGGTGGAAAAACTGTTGTTCTCACTGCTAAACTATTATCACTCTTTCTCCATTTAAATTACCAGCGTGGCATGGCCAGCCACTTAAAAGTGAAGTGCGTTGATAGTGGTTGGGTCTCTTCTTCCCGGAAATGCTATTTGCTTTTGTGACTGAACAAATGCTGGTTGTGGATGTGTGTGGCACGGAGTGACCACGGGCAGGGTGCCCCAGACACACCATCCCACCTCCCTGGGGGAGTTCCCTGTTCCAGACACTCCTCTGGCACATCTGAGCCTGGACAGACTCTGCTCTTCACTGTGTTCCTGCTCAGAAGAGCAGCTAGGATTCATTGCTGTCCATGGCATCACAGTTTGTGGCTGTTCTTTTTACAGAACCATGTTTTATAGACCTGATACTCTGGTTTCACCTTAACTGACCCTTAACAGCAGGCCCTAGAATGAGAAAGAGATTTCTCATTTATTAGGGGCAATAAAAAAGTTGTCACACTTTCCAGACCATCTTTTGCCCCAGGATGTCAGTGAATATCACAAAACTGGGAAACGGTACTATTCCCACTTTACAGAGGATAGATTTGAGACAAACCCTAAAAGGTATTTAAGCACTGCTTACGCTGGGGTAAACTTTGTCCAGTGGCCCCTGGAAAATGCTGCTCTGTCACAGGATAGCAAAAGAGCATTTAATGGCAATGTACAGACCACCAGTTCAGGCTAAAATGTAACCAGAGCTTTGTTCCCAAACAAATGTTGCATTTTACAGGTAGCAGTGATTCACCACGGTCCCAGCACTTGTCTCTACTTTTATCCCGCTGTTCTTCCCACTGGTAGAATTTGCATTGATCCAAAGCCTCATCCAGCCACACAACAAACCAGAGGTGGATTTTGAGTGGGAAGCAATGCTTTCAGTCTCCGAGGTTAGTTCTGCAGTCTAGCTGAGGAGCTTTGCTTGGGACCAGGGCAGCATTAATTTATTTTGCCTGGCTCACTTCTCAAGGAGCAGAAGTCGATTTCCCTGCTTAGCCAGCTGTAACTTGGGGACCTGCTCTTTGCCCAGACCACATCTCTTATGATGTAGTGAGGACCTTTTCACTCACCATGTGAAACACTACCTTTTGATTAGAAATGCCCAGAGAAACATTTCCAGGCCCCTGAATCAACAATTTTTTTAAATGGTTTTGCTCATGGAAAATTTCAGCATTTGCAAACCCTGTCCTGTTTTGGGATTACAGCAAATGAGGGAATATTGACCTTGCCCACCAGCTCGAAATTACCTTAAAAATTTTATCAAAGCTCAAACTTGTTCAGCCCTGACAAGTGGGAAGAGAGACCTCTTTTGGGCAAACTCTTAGCAACATCTGATTACAAAGATGTTCAGATTGTGGGTCCAACTACACTCCCAGCCATGCACATGGAGGCATTTAGTAATTCCCCCCATATTAGTTGTCTTTCCTATCTGTGGAACCAGTACAGGCCAGTAGAGAATTAAGGACACAAAGTAGCTGATGATATAACTAAATGGATTTGTTGACCAGAATCAATGGAAGAAATGAAAATCTCGAAGCACTTGTTTATTTTTTTTAATTTTGTGTTGATCCTTCTTCTACAGGAAGCACATACAAGGAACCCCTGGTTTTCCTTGCAGAAAGGTTGACCTGCTGCTCACTGCAAATGGATTTCATCCTTTCCACGTCTGCATCTTCCTTTCCATAAATTAATAACTTTTTTGCTCTCAATTTTTTTCACCCTTCCCCACAGAAATGCCTGGTTTCATTTGCTAGACAGTTAACCAGTTCTTATCACAGTTACAAAGACTGGGATCAAAAAGTCTGTGCCTCTCTAAGCTCTTGGTCTGAAGGTTTGTTTTAAGACCAACTCACCCAGTCACAGGCACTTGTCACAATCCGAGTCAAACCCAAGTGTTTTCTTCAAAAAGGGAGCTTCAGCTGGAAGTTGTGTGACTTTGTGGCCAAGCACAGCCACTCCAGCATGGGAACTCTGACTCCACAATTTCTGTAGGAGCTGGGGCCTTTTTCTGACACAAAAGGGAACTTTTCCTCATCAGGACTGCACCGTGTTTGCACCTACACCAGATTAACCTCTGCTGAAAGTGGTGTGAAAGGTCTTTGTGGTGACTGTAAATCTAAATCCACCTTGGCTGAAGTGAGAGTGAGATTTGTAACTATGTCAACAGAACAGCTTGTCTCTGGTTCCCCTGCAGCCAGGTATGAGAGATGCTCAGGGAAAAGCATGAGGCACCTAAACACTGACAATGCACTAGCACAAAAAATCCAAACACACACTGCTTTACCAGCACTGCAACCCAGTGAATCCCAGTCCTTCAGCTGATTTTCAGCAGTCTTCGGAAGAGTCTTTATCTTTCTGATTTAAGATACACTGTTACTTAAAACCCCTTAACAGTCAACCAAATGTCAAAAGATGAAAAAAAAATTTTCCATCACCCTCTGCTTTTTATAAAAATATATCAATTTAATAACTTAGTTTAAAGAAAAACAGAATGATCATGTTAAAATACTGCCAAATTTATAAACTTTGACAGTCCCACATACTGAGATGAACAGGCAAATTTATTTAATAAGAAATAAAATACATTTTCTCCCTGCATTCACTGAAATAATAAGACAGACACATCTGTCCCAAATTTCTTTTAAGGAACAGAATGGCTGCTACTAACTAGAAAATAGTGCCTTTCTGCTGGCTTACCTCAAGATAAATTTACAGCTTCACTGTAACAGTATCAGAATTCAAAATGTAATAAGTTCAAGTAGAATGAGATCAAACATTTCTGTCTACATTAACTCTTTGATGTCACAATTCAATATCTCACAATGAAAGATGGGGATGTAAAATGCAGGCAGGTTTATGCAACTTCTTGCTGTTCTCAGAGTCAAAATATCTGCAGGGTCTGTTCCGTGGGGTTTGCACATTCCCGTAGGAATGTGTGGTGAGCATGGTAGAAGGCTACACTGCCACAGGAGTCACAGATTTACGCGATTTTTGGGAGATGCAGGCCTTATTGTTGGCACAGACCTCAGAGCCTCACAGTCCAGTAGCTCTTTAGAGACCTACAGCAACATCTCAGAGATAAAAGATGTCCCAGGCACACTTCAGTGCAAGATCTTTGTGCAGGTCAGAGTGCTAACACATTTCAAAAGGATTTCAGGAAAGGGATGGTTCTTCTGCCATCTGACCTCAGAGGAGGGATGGACCAGTCTCACCCTCAAACAGTGCAGAAAATGGAAAACAAGAATTGCAGCCATACGAAAGAAAAACAGCGCATTTTTCAAGACAGAGGGCAGTCACCCTTCTCTATGACAACAGGCAGAGTTATTACACCACGTGTCCCTAAATCTCCAGAACAAGGGATTTATGCAATGTCCCATATCAAATGGAAAACCCTTCTCTCTGAATTTCTGCTGTCCTCCCAGACTAGACATTTCTTCTTGATCTAAAGCCTTCGCTCCTCTCTGTTTCCTTTGTGCTTCTCAGACGGCACCAAGAGGATACCAAGAAAAACCAGCAAGGAACTTCTTTATTTATGACCTTAGAATGAGATCATGCAAGCCAAACAGGCACTTCAGCAGTTGTTTTGTTTCATGTGACATTCCCTATACTGGTCCAATATTCTGGGGACTGGAGTGCTCAAAACTGACCTTTGAGGAAAGTGTTACCAGCAGAATGCAGGAGAGGGGTGCCAATAACCAGCTACGATGGTGAACCTTCTTAACAAGAACCAAAACAGGGTTTCCTGGGGGTAAATGAGAGTCAGCTAAAGAGGCTGCAGCCCCCCACCAGTGCTGCCTGACGAAGTCCTTGTTTGTGGGTTGATATGTCACTGCTGCAGCTGTGCCCTGGCACACATTCAGCTTGTGCTGGCCAGAGAGTGCTTTTCTGGTCTAGCCTGAAACAGTTCTGCAAACAAGGCAAGCTGTATGAGCAAAAATTGCTCGATGCCAGTATAAGCTGGGTTTCCCTGAAAGCTTTTGCCAGTGTGAAGTGTTCTTAAAAACTGTAAAAATAAAAAACAAAAAATGTCACACCCTTGGCTGGCATTGGCATGTGTGCAGACGTTTTAAAGATATATTTGGCTCGGGTTTGCTTTTGCTGGATAAGACTGCACCAATGTAATTGAAGAATGTTATGATAATAATAAATGTCATGTTTATTAACATATTTAACTGCATTAATAAATGGGAAGCTGTCAAACTGGTGTTACCCTGAGCAAAGACCATAATAACACTAAGTGGTAACTCTTGGGGACTATATGAAAACAAGAATCTTTCTTCTGATGGAGTTGTAAAGTCTGTAACTGAAAACTAAAGCAATATCTCTCCCACCTTTTTGAAGAGCAACTTTTAGATAGGGAAGGTTGCTTAGCAGGGTCCAGAACACACAATGAAAGCAGGAAAGGAAAAAGAAATGAGCTTGTACTATGACAGGTCAAGGTCTCTGCATTCCCAGAGGTGATTCCTTTGCCAACAAAAGTGTTTTGCTGTCTAAGAAACTGATTGTGAACATACTTGTCTATGGGTATCTAAATCTAAAGTGATTTAACCTGCCACAGTGAAATGAAACCTTCCATGAGAGAGTCCCAGAGGAAAAATTAGTGGCCGTGAATATACCTGCCTGGGACAAAACACGTGTCCTCCAAGGGACAGACAAGTTAGACCCTGCACCTGCCCAAGAAGTCTGAATAAAAATCCTTGAAAACTAAAATTAAGAAGTATTTACCTGAATAAGGGCCACAGAACTCATTACTTTGTAGATAGGGCTTACTAGAACAAGACAATATCACACAGACACAAGAAGTATGACCTGCCATAAACCAACTAAACCACATCTGCATACAAGAAAGTACCATTTTATCCCGTGGAGCTGCCTGGTTTTCAGAGCATTGTTAGTGCTGGAGAATGGCTCTGCTCAACAGCAAACAAGTGATGGCCCCACCTTCTGCATAATTGGCACATCATGGGGACTGTAAACTGGGGAGACTAAACAGCTGGGAGCCAGAATGGACCATTTGCCCCACTGCACTTGCCAGCTAAGCTTTGGAGAGGGGAGGTTGTAAATATATTTTTGCACATTTTTTCCTATTCAATCAGCACTTTTTCCATAAATGCTTGCAGGTTAGAAGGGCTTTTGGATCCTGACCAGACAAAGCTCTTGACTACTTGCAAGTAAAGAGTTTGGAAGTCAATAGGATTACTCACCTATTTGAGAGCTCAAAGGAGCAAGGGAGGAAAGGCTGGTAGGGAGAGGTAATGTATTTTATGAGGAAAACTGGAAAAAATGGACAAGCTGTCATGGACACAATTTTTAAGTGCAAGCCCTGTCGAAAATTTTAGTTTCTGGTGGAGATGAATTATTTGGTTTACCACTTCTGTTGCTTTGAAACACCTCAGGGCCATTTCCAGTCATTTGGCTGTGGTGCCTTTTCCCACAGCCTCGTCCATGAGATCTGAGCTGCTCTCTAGGTGTACCTTCCTTTTTTCACAGGACACCTGAGGCACCTCCTGAATTATATGCCTATAATTCAAGGGGATTTAGGACACCTGACGTGTCATGTAATGCTACACAATTACATCTTAGATCCTGGCTTTCAACATCTAAAATCCAGCAAACCTAGATGAGGTGATTTCAGGCTGAGTTTCTTTGTGGTTCCATTTTGGACTTTTTTTTTTTTTTTTTTTTGGACAAAGATTAGCTGTAGCATAAAGCAAATCTAAAAAAAAATACGTGGCTCCGGATTCTTTCTATACTGAATCCTCTAATCCACCCTCACATAATCTGTTCTATCACCCAGCCCTTGGTGTAGGTGTGGAGATGGGCTCTGATGACTGAGCTCCATTGTGTGAACACCCACACAGCACAAGCAGACGGAGCTGGTGCTGCAGCTCTTCCTGCACACAGCAGTGGAGCTCGACCTTCCTTCCTCCCCACCCACCCTCTCACCCCCTCTGTGCTCTCTTTTTACCACACTCCAGTGCCAGGGAACTGCTTTCTGCAGGCCACACCAGAGTCTGAGCCTCATTCCCTGCTCCGAGCCTGCTCCAGAGATGGACAAAGGTCCCCACTGGTCCCTGATGTCACCAGAGCAGCAGGATCCCAGCTCCTCAGAGAGAGTGGAAAATGTGATGTGATGTGCTTCATATTGCACAAACCCATGAGCTGACAGCTTTTTTGAAGATGAGCAAGAGAAAAGGGTTGGGATAAAGATTTCAACTGCATGTTCCCCAAATATTCCACTGCATTTGACATACAAGGTCTTCCTTTAGTCCAGCTCATGCTGGAGATATGAAACCCTACCAGAATATATATTATTTCTGCCAGTACTGCAACTTTGCAGTCAAGTACCTTCCTATACTCATTTATATTTGTCAGCCTTCACGATATGTGCCAAATGCAGAATTCCTGAAAAACAGAGGACTGGTGAACAAGTGCTTCTGCCTGCTAATAAAATTAATTGTGCTACAGAAACGTAACCGGTTGTGTGTTGAATGTTTAAAGAAAAAAACAACAAGACAACAAAACAACTTCCACCCACACCAATACAAGTTGAATAAGTTGGCCAAACACCTCATATTTAAATCTACTTTATCATTAAGAACAGATGTATAAAGGAACATTCAGTCTCTCGCAGGATGCAGTTTAAGAAATAGAGAAGTAGAAAAAGGCAGATTAGAAAAGCAATGAGACATGGGTCAATGGCAATATATCCCTTATATTTGTTTAAAGGAAACCTAATTTGAAATCTAACTAAAATTTGTTGCCAAATACCCCATTAGCTGGTTCCAAAACCTGTTTCAACAGCTCAAACCTTTTTCATATCACTGGGACTGCACAGGTGCCTACAAAGGTATAATTTGAATTTGTTTCTTATAAAACAGCTCATAAGTAGAAAATACCCTGGTTTAACCATTATCAGGCATATTTTTCTAGGTGCCCATAATGGCAAAACCAGCATAAGCCATTCACATCGTTAAAGCTTTGGGAGCTGACCAGGCTTAGCACACGGGCTCTGTGAGACCATAAAGAAAATGTCTGTGAGCAAATTCCTATCAAGAATGAATCAGAACTCTGTGTAAAAGGTAATTTCAGCATCTCTGGCCTAGCAAAGTAATGCCAATTTGGGTATATAAGATAGGTATATATACCTATATAAGGCCAAAGTCTTTCTACTTAGACAACATTTCCAAGCAGAAAAAATACAAGTTTATGTTGTAGGAAACCTAAGTGGGTATTAGTCCTTTTTGTGCTTGGTTTTCTAACAAAAACTAGTAACACACCCTCATTCTAAAATTCAGTCGCATCATTTAATGGTTGCAGCTTGTGCCAGCTCTCTGGATTAGTAAATCAAAATAATGAAATTGTGAAATATCTTCCTACCATCAAAAAAAGAAAAAAAAAATAGTTTTAGGGCTTTCCCAAGCATTTGCAGTGATGATCTTGCCAATCAATTCTTGTTGTGTAGTGAGCAGAAAAGAACTAATTATATGACTTCTTTTTTTTAATTTCAGAACAAAGAACATATAATAATTATTGGTCCTGGAAACTTAAATATAGAATATGCTGTAATCCTGAGTTCATTATGACTTGAGGGACTGGTAATAATAATAAGGCATTACACAGCCCTAAGGAGCTTCATATCTAGAAGGTAAATACTTAAAAGCCAGGGTACATCAGCAAATCCAAAGGCAGGAGTAGAGATTATTATGGTTTTAGGTGAGGGTACATTATAATTCTTGTTTTTAAATCAGCTTTAAATCTGATTGCAGAAGAGCTGGATTTCAAAAGAGAGCTTTGGTGTGCAAGAACATGGGCAGGCCTGCATTTTGCTTTCTACTCCTCGTCTGTTGGTACTCTGAGGCAAAAAAAGTGCCTGAAAATCATTAAGAATTGAACAAACTGAAGTTAAAAGCTTTGATCATGGAGTGGAAACAGGAAGCAGATAAGTGTGTTGTGTTTTCCTTCATTGTTTTGCCCTTGGACCATGACATTTGAAATTTAAAGTCATTGTTTGCCGATTTTTTTGGTTTGTTTACACTTTCTATGTACCATGTTTTGATCAGCTCAGCTCAGTTTGTCACACAGAACTCTCACTGCAAAACAGCAACAACAAAGCTGCCCTTGTTTTTTGACGGGCTAAAATACCTGTGTGATTAAAGCTATTAAATGACCTCCCTATCCTTAAAGCACTGAATGGCACCTAAGCCATAGCTCAGTAATAACATATGATCTATATAATATACCCCCAGTTATAGAGTCTCACTCTGGTTATTCTGTAACCCTAGTAAATATAATATTGTAGTTAATGAAGGGTTGCACTGGGGTGTTCTGCCTCCTGGAGGGCCAGGCTGCCTTTGGTCACCTGCCCTGTGCTTTGCTTTGCCCCTGAGTAACACAAAGCTTGCGGAGAAAAAGGAGAGGAGAAATCACCTTTGGGGCGCTCCAGCTTCACTTCTTGGAAGTGGCAGTGATTTCACAGCCCTGCTCCAAATAAAATACAGGATTTCAGCCGTGGGCTGGCCACGTTCAGGTTACATGTGCCAGTCACTGGACCACAGGAGAGGGGGACTGGTGGAAGAGCTGCTGTCTGAAATAGAAATTTTGGTTAGAAATGAATCCTAGAGAACCAACATTCCTTTGAGTTGTGCTTCTGAAGGGCTGCTTTAGCCAGCTTGGCTGCTGTGACTCCTCTCACTGGGGTGCCACAGAACCCACCAGTCAGCATAAATACTCTGTTTCCATAATTCCTGACAACGTGCTTTGGGATTCAGCACTGATGAGTGACCAGGGCTGATGTGACATTTTATAGAAATGATCCTGCTCCTGCAGCAAGGGGCTCTTGGACAAACACTGCATGGAGTTAAGGGTGGAAAAGTCAAAAAGATGAGAAGAGCATCCCAAAGAAGCCCCTGAATTGAGGGAAAGGTAACAGCTGGATTAATGTTCAACTGCTTCATTTTGGGGTTTGCCATGAATAATTAAGTGTAATTAATAAATAGTGCCCTGAAGATAGGATCAAACAGACTTTGGGTGTGGTGCTTAATCCTTCCTGAGTTGGAGAGCAAGGCCAGCAGCCTATAATGGATTTAACTAATTCTCTTAATTGCAGCTTCATTTGCCTGATCTTTCTAAATGGTATTAATCTAGTGATTTGCAGAATAAGCACTTGGAAAAGACTTACCAAAATCACTGTAGGATCTCAAAGATATATTTCTCTTCTTAGATTTTCTTCAGTGGGAGAAGAGATTTCATTGTCAATGCAAATTCTATTAATTTGGCTAAGCATTCACAGTCTTTGTTGGCATGAAATAAGAATTTAAAATGTCATTAACAAATTCAACCCTTAGAATCAACATTGGAAATGACAAATTCTGCAAGACTGCTAATTAGTTATTTACAGATTAAATACTTCTAAAAGGCAAAACTGCAGCATTTCTCTCTCATTTCTGTGCTGGGTACTGAAGCACTGCACAGATTTCTGTGTCTCACAGAAGGAAACACATCCCACGTGTTGACAACCACACTGGGAGACAAGACAATCACATTTCTTTATCACCCTTTGCCTGGACAACAACAAATCTGCACCATAGGCCTTTAGCTCTGAGCAAATTCCAGCTAAAAGAAGTTATAGATCAGGTTTTCCAGATCTGATCTGCCCTCTGCTCCCACCACACATCACCACTCAGGTGTTCAGCTCCCTGCTCTTACAGAGCTCACTGAGTTAGCCCATCAGAGATAAAACAATTAACAAAACCTAGAGATGCAGAGGTTGAACCCACTGCTAACAGTTTCTCTCCCCTTGGGCACAACAGAAAATTTCTTCTCTGACAGCATTTTGTTGGAGAAAAAGGAATAAACTGCAGCTTGTGTGGGAAAAAGTGAGTCTGAGTGAATGGCTTTGACTTGCCAGAGGTGACTGACTGTGCCAGTTTCGCCTCTTGAGCCATTTTGGGTTTGATTTCCTACCCAAGTCCTGCAGAGCTAACTGCTGTCCTGCCTGCCTGAAACTCAACAGCATCATTTGTGTTATCACCCATGGAAATAAATGGCAAAATTCCCCCTGGCTCAGTGGTGCAGCATCTGCCAGCTGAGTCCAGTTCTGCTCTGCCTTTAGCTCATGGCAAGGATTCTTCTATCTTTTAAATACAGACTATGAATAAGATATAAACAAAACTTAATCAAACACGAGCAACACGGGCTGTCCCACCAGGCACAACACTGTGCTGGTTTTATGTAGCTTCACACCACTCATCTTCTTCCTCCCTGTGGTTTGCTGCCTCCATTGCTGTGTTTTTCCTTAAGCTGGGCTGTAAATTATTAGGGAAAACACGTTTGTTTTTTTCCCTCTGTGTTTGTGCATCATTGAACACTGAGAATCCAAGGGCCTGTCACCCTACTGCACTATTAATGAATAAGACCAGTAATTATTTTATTCTCATTATCAAATCAAAGAAATAACGCTGCTCCAAAGCTACACATGTTGTTGCAAGTAGCAAAGTGCATGTGCTATCCATGGACCTTTTGCTGCTCTTAGCTAGCCACTAACTCACTTAATTTTGTGTAGTTTAGCACATTACAAGATTGTTCAGGAGTGCCATAAATGATGTCAGGCACCATCAGAAACCACTTCAGAAAATCATTGCCTGTAGCCAGATCAAAAGGTGAACACCTGGAAACTTGCAGTTCTGGGAAAGCAGAATAAATCTTTTTTTTTTTTTTCCTTTTTTCTCCTTTTTTCCTTTCTCTTCCTCTTGGAGATTTGTTTCTTTTTGCCTTAAAGAATTTGAAAGGTTTATTTACAGCTTTTCAAATGACCCCTAATCTATTTAGAAAAACATAGCATGGCAAATTCATCTCGGGTGTAACTCCATTTGTTGACTTAAGCAGAGTTGTGCCAGAAGGGAGCCTGGCCCAGGAGTTTCTCTGCAGAGAAAAACAAAGCATTTGAATATAACACTTAATTGGCTCCTTGAGTCCCATCACAGACTGTCCTGGAATATATTTATTAAAGGTAATTCTTTTATTGTGGTAAGATTGTATCAGTAACTGAAACTCATGGTATTAGTTTTAAACCTTGTCTTGTTCCCCAGGCTTTGCTGCTTGAGGCTGATAATTTTCACAGCACCTGACAACGTTTAAAGAGACATTGTATTATGTAGCTGAGTGAAATCTAAGACCATAAATAACTGGGAAAGTTGCCTATTTTGGCAGATATCAGCAATATAATTAATTACAATTCATCAGGGTCAACTTTCAGGAAGTAATATAAAAAGTTGTTTACTGTGGAACTGCAGAATTTAGAGATGTGCTGGGAGCCTGTTGCAAAGACACACAGAGTCCGTAAGTAATATTAAAGTGATGTCTCCTATATAATCAAAAGCTAATTGATTTGTTAAAGCCTACAAATTGCTAGCATTCTTCTCTTGAACAGGCTTTTGTATTGATACACTACTTTTACATGAATTTGTAATTTTTCTCAGCAAGTCCCAATAAATGAATAGTTTTATCACACATAAACATCAGAAAAGGAATCTGGGGCACAAAAAGTCTATCAAAACCAGTAGTTACTGCTTTTCTTGCACTGAGGATGGAGCATGAATCTGGCTGTAAGAGCTCTCTCCATATGTTGGATATGGAGCAGGGGCACGGGGGAGAGTGGAAGGACACTAAAGGGAAAGGATTGGAAAAAAGGATAATGAAAAGAGACTGAGGAGAGAGCAGGAGAGAATTCAGAAGGGGGAAATATAGAACTGTTCTGGAAGCAGCAATCAGCAAGTGTGATTGGGAGGCTGAGACAGAGCCAAAGCAGCAATAATTGATTCTCTTCCCTACCTGGCTGTAGGTAACCATTGGACACAATGGTTATGGAGCACCAATGCTCCCTGTCCTGTCCCAAAAAACAAACCTTCTGCAAGCATCCAGTGATGAAGCCAGCAGGAAAATGGTGAACAATTCCCGTATGTTTTGGATGAATCAGTTGCTTTGCTTTCATTTGGATGCTAATGATGTTGTGATTGCGTTAGAGTAAAGCTGGGTTTGGGTTTTCTCGAGTACACAAAAAATCTGTACAGTTTTAATTAGTTCACTATGAACGAGCTCGCTTTAAAGAGTAGCATTTAGTAGATTGTAGAAGATTTCCATCCCTATTTTCTGACTTTAGTATACCAATTAGGAGTTGTGCTTGCTGCAGTGTTTTGGCCTTACGCTATGATTTTGGTCATATAATTTAACAATTTATAAGAAAATCCCGAGGCCACAGAGCATTTGCAAAAACGCACCAAGGAGAACTGATGGGGAGAGCACTAAGAGGGGAATTTGTTTCAAAAATAAAAATGACCTTCCATGTGCAAACAAACTCATTTGCAGGAAAAGGACTAAAAAAGCAAAGCCTTTTAATGAGGCACCCAAACAATATTTTTACAAACCAACTTCTTGCTAAAGAAGCTGTCTGGGTGTATGCACGTGCACTGCTGCTAAAACCAATTACTTTACTACATATGCTAATAATGCTTATGTATTATTAGCAAGTACATATGCTAATAATTCAGCCAGGGTAAAAATGTTACAGGGAAAAAAAAAAAGAGTAGCATTCTGTAGAATGCTGGTTTGATTTATCCAAGCAACTTAAATTTATACACCACAAGAAAGAAAATGTTTTCTTGTTTGCATAAGAAACAACAGCAGGTAATTTAAAAGCAACAAGTATAAACAGGGTCAAATTCCATGCAATTATTTGAGATAAGAGTAAATTAAATGCCTGAATTATTTCTATATTATTTCTATATACATATATATGATCCAGCATCATTGGGATTTTAAAAATGGCTGCATGAGAGCAAGGTCAAGCTCTGTAGCAACAATGATACTATAGACACTATTTAGATATAGAATTACCAAGTCTGATAACTTTTGGTTTTGCTCTCCCCTATGAAATGCACTTACAATCCTTTCTGCAGTTTCAGGTTACAAATGGCAAACTTAATCTGAAGAGAAACATTTATATATTTGATGTTAACTGCAATAACAGCTCTATTCAGTTAGAGCCCTTAAACCTTTTAATAAACCAGATACTTGACACAAAGTTTTTATTTTATTTTTATAATAGATGTATCCTCAAAAAGCCTGAAGTGATAAATCTGACTATAGAGTAATATTTCTCAGTATTTGCCACACAGTTTGCATGTATTAGTGTTGCATAATAAATAGATGTTTAAAATATTTGTTCATAGAGGTCTTTCCTTGAACTTAAGCGTAAGTTATCTAAACAGTTGAAAAAAGATTTATAGTTATGAAGAGGCCTATATGTCAAGCAAAGTTTTATGATATGTTCCATAATAAATTAGCAATAAATGGATACAGGTGACTGTGGAATTTATGGCCTTTAATGTTTTAATGCTTCACTAAAGAAAAACCCATTATTAAGGTCCTAAAGGGTAATACAGGAATACCATCTACAAATTGTCAAATTAAATACTTGTTGCCAGGTATTTGAACAGTGGAACGTTTTGGCTTGACCAGCAGCAGGGGTGGACAGCAAAGAAAGCAGGAGAAGACCAGATCATTTCTGAAGCACAGCTGGAGATTTCACCCTGCAAACCCTACACACTGAAAATGAGGGGTCTGGTCCTAAACCATCTCGCGTTTGGAAAACCTGTAATTATCCAGGTAATCTAAGTCTGCTTGAAGGGCTCCAAATCACTCGTACAGGTAAAGGCTGGAGGATTCAGCCCCGTTTAATGGATGCCTAAAAGCCAGTGAGTGAAGCTTTGCTTGGCAGAGACCTTTTCAAATGTTTCTGTTCACATGAAAACTGTTGCTTGAATTCAAGAAATAACACCCTGTGGAAAAGAAATGGATTTCACTCCTCTAACACTGTGACCTCAGGTAATGCTGGAAAGTGCCCTAAAACACAAACGCCAATTTGTTGCTGCAGATGCTTGTGAACATCTTTTAAGTGATTAAACCCTCATCAAAAGATAAAAATATGGATAATACTGATGAGAATCCAACCAGAAAATAAACCAAACTTCTGTGTCAAAACGGGGATGGTATTTGGTGACGGAAAGGGAGAGAGATTTATCTTTCAAGGGAAATCAGACCTGGCACTAAGGAGTTAAGATCCCAAAACGACTTGGCAGTGCTGCCCGCTCTCGGGGAAAGAGCCCCCCCCAGGGATGTAGCAAAGACCCAACCCCGTCCTCAAAACTGCTTTTTAAGATGAAGCATATCCAAGCCATTAGCAGGATGTCTGCACGTTAACACATCAGCACAAAGATAGGGCCAGGGGGAGGGGGGAAGAGTTATGCAAAAGTGCTCTGCGACTGCCATTGGGGCAGTTCATCCCTAAAAGGAAACACATGTTATACAATCCTCTGCCTAATAGGGTTGGACAGTAATTAAAAAATATCTTTTATTTGGAGAGCTGGGTCTTGAAACTACCAACTCGCACCATTAATCTTTTTGATGTACTGCAAAGATCTGCAGCAAAGGTCAGCGAGCAGGAGCTCTGCCATTTGTAGGGGGACGAGCTCCCTGATGGGACAGTGAAGTGCAGAGCAGATAAAGCCATTACACCCAGTTATCAGTCACCTGTGGTTCAGAAAGGGACCTTAGGGTGACCATGGCCTGATCACATCCCCATCTGCTCTCATATCACCGGGCCATTGGTAAATCACCTTCAAAACTACCTGCAGCTCCTCAGAAATAAAATTCAGGTAAGACAACTGCATAATGAAACTATTTAAATTTAATGGAAAACAGGAAAAGGGCTCATTGCTCTCAGGGTGCTTGATCTGCTCCTCAGAGATGGTAGAGCAAAACCTACTGTAACAGGAGGTGTCTAAGCTTCAACTTGTACCAGGCTGACTGTGCCACAACAGTTAAAGCAGCAAGCCCCAAGCTGCACTCTCCTCTCAGCATTAACACTGCTCTGCCCCACAGAATGGTTTCAGCAGCCCCATTTGCTCCACCTGGGGAATCTTCTGCCCTAAAGCACCTTGATGTCCTCTACCAGCAAAACTAAATCCCCAGAGTGGCTACTGCTGGTTTAACCAGGCAGAGTTTGTGGTCAGGGGAAATCTATCCATGACCAGAAGAGGCACCGAGTAGCTGTTCCCCAGCGGAGCCTGGAGGGCAGTGTTTTAGCCAGCCTGTAGCACTGTCTCGGAGGATGTGCCAGATTAAACCCTGTTGTCATTCAAATTATCTCCAGCACGGCTCAGTAAAGAGGGAAGCTCTCCACCGCATAATCGTTAATTAACTCATTAGTCCTGCTCACTTCACAGCTCCTTTCCCTTCCGTGCTCTACTGTCGTGACACCACGAGATGTTTTTCTGTATTTTGACAGGGTTAAAAATCTCTCTTTGGGGCTTTTTTTAGATTTTGTGGCGTTTTTAAAAAAGAATTTGATGAACACCTGTGATTTCATCTGGAAGTTGTTTTTATCCCCATGCTGTGAAGAGCTAACTTCCAGATCACCCTCCCATCCATATGTCTATCAGATGTGTTCATCTTGTGCTGGGCTGGGCAGGGTGCTTGGGTTTTTTTCCACTATGAACTACGAGCTTATCTGACCCTTAACAATGACTGCTGCAGGTGAGTTGTAAAGCTATCTGCTGTTCAGATAAAATTCAGATGCTATCTCCAGGTATGGCCTGTGTTTCCAGGAACCTTCTGCTGTGCTCTGTCCAGAGATCCAGCAGTTATTGCTTCCCAGGGAAGGCTCCTC
This sequence comes from Daphoenositta chrysoptera, assembly GCA_013397915.1. Classification (NCBI taxonomy): domain Eukaryota; kingdom Metazoa; phylum Chordata; class Aves; order Passeriformes; genus Daphoenositta; species Daphoenositta chrysoptera. The sequence continues at coordinate 92,065 of VZRO01006867.1, read as the reverse complement.
CATCCCCAGGGTGAAGCTACTGCAAAGTCTATTATTATATAAACTCTCCATAGTTGCTGTTTCCTTGTGCTTTTATTTGCCATTCATCACTTGCCCTAAAACTTCTGTATCATTGTAAAAGGCAAATTATTGAATAAAGATCCTGTGTTTATTTTTTTTTTGAATGCTTTCTCCCTCAGGACAGAACAAACTGAGAGGGATGTGTGAGCAAAAGATTAGTTTAGCTTGGTAAGTGTCCCCAGATCTGGCTCTAGGGTGTAATATCACCTCTCTATTGTCTCTGTATCCATTTCCGCTCAGGAAATATGGGGGAAGGACATCCTCTGATAGATTTTTTTTTTCTCCTTGGACAGCAGAAGTTAGCAGACTTAGATCTTTCTATTCCTTTTAGGTTCAGTGTCTTTTATGCCTGATTTCAGCAGCTGTGATGAAGAGCCCACATACAGAAATACTCAGGAAAGGTCAGTTCACAAGAACACTCAGCTTCTGGGGACAGGACAAGTAACTCTTGTGTAAAGACATTTGATATCTTCTAAATAAAAAGGTAACAAAAAAACACTGAGAGATATGCTGGTTCAAGCCAACATTTATTTAATATATATATTTAGCTGGCATATTTGTGCAAATGAGAGAGAAAACTGCACTACTACTTCACCACAGGTAAGGTTCTTCATTAAAACTACAAGCTTCTAAATAATGATTTTCAGGCTTTTCTGCCTTTATCTATTATTGCAACATGACAAATCTTTAAACATATTATACAGATATGTTTCTTGAGATTTCCAGTGTATGGGTATTTTAATGGCATCTACAGTAGTGTTCAAATGAGGATAAAGAGATAAAATTTATGGATTTCAGATGCTTCTTTGTTGAAAGCAGGCTGAAAAAACAGGGAAGTGGGGAAGTGATAGGTGTAATGCACCACAATTGCTTTGCATCTGGGATTTTCTAACATGTTTAACCCATTGGAGTCTCTTAATGCATTCAGACCCATTTCAAAGAGCTTTGAAGAGTCTTCCTTGTGCATTGGGAATGGGTGTGAACCAAAGCCCTACTCTGAATATTCCTCTTCCAGTCTGTGGCTCTGCATCCCCACCTGAATTTTGCAGCTGAGGTCTCTCCATGTTATGTCCAGGATTGAATATTCTTGTAACTGTTGTAAGGCACCATTTCAAGTACTAAAATTCTATCAGTGACCTCTGAGAGCTACAGCTGGGGAGGAAGGGCTGCCAACCTTCAGCTGCAGCTTTCAGGCTGGGTGTTGGAGGCTGGGCTGCAGGGGCAGATGTTGTTTCCAGCAGCTCCCAGTGGAAACTGCAGTGTTGCTTGTCATGTTCTGCAAAATGGGATGGCTCTTGACTTGAGAAGTCTGTACTGAGCCAAAACCCAGCAAAAAACAGCTGAATAAAAATGCAGGAGGTGTGTGGCTTTCATGGCCAGGTTGCTGCAGCAACTGCAACCAGAGGGAAAGGGTAGCACTGCCTGTTCTGGACACAGAGGTGAAAGGAGCTGGGTGAAAGCAGGAGGCTTCTGTCAGAAGGAATGGAGAAAGGGATGGAGGGAGCAGCAGACAGAACCGTGTCCAAGTAGAGGTGAAGAAATTCAGATGGGGATTTTTCTTCTAGGGACAAGACAGGACTACACAGAGTCCGAAACACTGAGAAGAGGCGAAGCCTACTGGAGGGATGGGGTTGCTGCTAGAAAGATGAGATCAGTGCTTGAAAGAGCTGCTGTAAGAGAAGGTTGAAAAAGAAATAAAATAAAACAGGTGTGTGTCAGTTAATATGAGTTTAGACATTTGAGGAGTTGCTGTAGAGTCTGTATGGAACAAAACAAAAGAAAAAGGCCACCATTTTTGAAAAAAAGAAAAAGAAACCAAGACAGAAGAGTGAATGAATCAACCTCAATCTGTGAAGTTCCTGATACTTTCCACACGCTTAGGAGGAGCTTCCTAAAAAAGTAGACTGTCTTCTGATGTTGAAAGAGAAATACAAAAGAAAAGCACCAGTAGTTACAACTGAATATCCAAAAAATGTAAAGGTCCATTTGCACATACACCTTCAATATAAAGCAACAGTCTAAGACACCTGGATACCTGTCTGATTTCCAGGGTTAATTTATTTCTAGTCTATTGTTTCATGTTAAATATTTCCACAATAATGGAGTGTGACATTTGGGGATTTTTCTTCCTGAAGGTATGCAGCAAGCTGAGTTTTATATCCAAATACATATGTCTCATTTGATATTGGCTTAATGGCTACTTTCCCAAACACAACCATGCCTGGCTCAACAGCATTTCAGCATTTCTATTGTGATTTATTATTTATGTAATAGCCAAGTGCAGGGACATTTCTTTTTTTTTTTTTTTTTTTACTTTCTTCAACAGTATCTTCTTGTCCTTTTTTTTCTTCTTAATTTCAACTCAAGAGGGTCTCAGGGAAAAAAAAAAGAAAAGGAAGTTATGCTAATGAAATTCAGTTTCCCTTTTAAAGATACAAGCATAATCTTTAGCTAACATGCTTATTGCAAATTCAGGCACGCAGGATCAAAATTCAAAAGTATTCTCACTTTCAAAAAAAAATCAATATGTAAAAATCTCTAAACCACAGCAGATCACACCACACCTTGAAACCAACAGCCTAATTCATGTACAAAGCTGAAATTCCACCACTAAAGACGCTGTGTGGTGAATCTAGCACAAGCTTTTGTCTGTAAATTCATTTTACCAAACATCCCCACCTGGGGACTGGGAGAATGAAGCAATAGCAGAAAGTCACCTCTCCAGGAACCAACCTGACTGCAACTTGTCTGGTGTTGGATGTCTGGTTCTGGTTTTACTCCTCTAAGACTGAAGTTAAACTATATATCCTTGCCCTCTGTCATCTGACAGAGGAATGTACTCAGCCCCCGAACATTTGCACTGCTTGTCTTGCTGCCATCGTTAAGAGAACCTCCTGCCTTGTAAAAATGTAACTACACGTGTTTCATAAAAATCGATATAAAAATAACAACACCGGGGTACTTACATCTTTCTGGAACAATTGAATGCTGAAACAAGCATCTCTGGTTCTTCCTCCTGCAAATGGATCAAATTACATTTCACTAGGTAATAAAGTGTGGTACAATAGCCTGCCCAATCTGTTTTCATCCTGTCTGGTACAAAGTTTCAGATCTACTCACTCATTATTCAACCTAATGGGATGGGTTTGGCATATATTGAATGTTAGCGCTCTCCCTGGAAGCTGCAGAGGTTAACTGCTCCTAACAGTCTCTTTCCTTCCTTTTTGGGCATGTTTTCCCCAGGAATAATAGAAACAGCAGAACTAAATGTCATAATACCCGACAGTGAAGGTGCTGGTACAGACCACAGCGACAAAACAATGGCAGCAATTTTTTTTGTCCTAATCCTTGGTCACCCCAATGGAACCTGGTCCATACCTGGAAATATTTTGAAATGTACCAGGGAAGCAACCTGCTCTTGCCAAAACGCTTGCAGAACTGAAGGTCCCCATTATTAAGCATTATCATCATGCTTTATTCACTTTATTGGTAGTGTTTGTGTGATGGTGGCTCTCCATGAGAAAAAAAATGCTGTCAGAGGCTGAGGTGGAGATGTTACACCCTTTGTTCAATTATCATTTCACAGGAGGAAAAAAATCTTTCTAAATACAAATTACTTAATTTAATGTTAACTGTGAGCTAAATAATGGTCGTTGTAGTCCTGTAAATGGTCCTGCTGCAGGAAGTTAAAAACAAAGTTACTTCTAAAAACAGAAGCTTGAAAAACCTATGTATATAATTTCTAGGCTCCTCAGCAAGGAATTACACAAATTGCTAATCAGGCACCAAAATGAATATACTGTTGATACAGTTGAAATGTTTTCTTTGCTCTCCTTTCGTGCTATAATATTTTTCTAGTCCCTGCACTCAAAGTAGATACATCACATTTTGATGTAGTTAGGCTCTTTTCAAGGTGTGAAATTGGTAAGTACCAACACCAAAGGAAAAGAATTCTTTTAATACTGCGCTGTGCCACTTGAAGCTGTATTACCCTTTGGCTTCGAGCCAGCAAACTCCAGTGAGAACTATTTTATAGCACATGACTATAATAAAAGATATTTAAACATGGCCTAACAATGGATTAAACTAGTAAGACATAGTTTGTGTTAGATCCCAAGGATGAATATCAAAAATAGAGGCAATAGTTTTGAAACAACAGCCAGCAGTGAAAAGTTTACTTCTAATATAAACCAGACAGTCCCCAAAATAATTTGTGGTTTATTTAATTCTTACCGTTCATCTTGTGTTCTTTTGAGTAAGCTAAAGTAAGACACCCGCGTAAAAGCACCAGCTGGTTTAGATTTTGATTCTGGATCTCTAGTGAGCTGAAAAACTCTAATCTGCATCTGCAAGGGTGGGGAGTCTTTTTTGTAAACAAGAAAAAAAAAAGGATTTGCTGCAGGGGGAAGGGCAGCTTGGAAGAAGGTGCATTTTGGGAGAAGAGAGAAAAAACAACCTCGTTAATATATTATAATAAATTACTGTTTTGTCATTATCTGGTTATATTTGCACAAACATCAATTGCATGTGAGCCCTGAAAAAAGAATGTTTCATTGCCTTTAATACGCACTGCAGTGTGCACCCATACAAAATCATTACTGTAACAAAACCAGCTGCGTGTAATAGAAAGCAAATGATTTACAATGTTACTATAAGAAACTACTTTATTTCATATTATCATAAAAAGAACAGCACTGAAAATTTGCATGACAAACACAAGAATCCAGGAAATTCCAAATCTAATTCATTTTTAGGTTTTAATAGGTATTAACTTACGGAGGTGAATTGTTAAGAACATTTCTTGCAGAATATTTCCAGAGTTTAGCTGCAATATTGGAACTTATATTTAGTGAAATGTGAACTAGCCCAGCAGATGAAGAAAATGCATAAGCTTTAAATTCACTGCTGGACCTAAAAAAAACCCCATACTTATTTTTATCACCCTGCTGTGGCTGAAGGTTTGGGTCTATCAAGGATCTCTCAAGTCAATGGGTCTTCAGTCCCCTGAACAAAGACTGCTGGATTAGATGCTCTTCTAAAATTTCACTTCTGTTACCAACCTGCACGGTGACTGTTTTAAACTGTTGTGAAATTTTAACAAATGAACATAAGCAGTTTCAAACCCACATTCTGCCTGGCTGTATGGAGTGGTTGGGATACTCTGCTGATTTAGCAGATTATGAAGAATCAAATCCCAGCTCTGTCTCACACCAGTCATGAAACAAGTGCCTGTTGTGTCGTGGAAGGGAAACCTATTGTATTCAGCTATGGAAGGAGATAACAGCTGTTACCAAAAAGGTGGCAGGCATGTAAAACAAAAACCGAAGTCTTGAACAAATGAAGCTTTATAAGACCCAGGCAGAACTCAAACAAATGTTCAATGAAAGTCACTTTTATGGCTTTACTTTGGTTTATCGCAAGGCAGTAATAAATGTGTCTCATTAAAAGCCAGTAAAAGAACACCACCTACACCACCAACTGCTGTAACTGCAGATATAGCAGATCTGGAATAGTTACCTAAAGACCCTCATTTCCTAGCATTTAATGCTTCCCTGTCCATATAAACTAGCTTTCTATGGATTTAAAGACTGTTGGATGCTAAAAGCAGCAGCTGTTGCTGGGAAAACGACACTTTCAAAGCCCTGTTTCTTTCTCAAGGTGAAGTTAGAGGAAGGTTGAATGAACAAGGAACGCTCCTTGGTGAAAAAAAAATTGCCAGAGGAGAACATGCCAACAGAAAAACAAGCAATTCCCCCATCCTGGCTGGAGTGTAAGTGTTTTGCCTCAGCTTTATTGCTCAGCGGGTCAAATTCATTCATTCCTGGTGAAATGGCAGTTCCCATGGTGAAGCCGCAGGAAAGTTCTGAAACATTCTGGCACCTGTCAAGAAATGGGGATGTGAAAGTGGGGGGAGGAACTGGCATGTAGAAGCTGGGATTAAGGGTGGGAGCCACCACATAAAAGGTTATTCTTGTTCTAGTTGTTAGAACTTTTTTATTGCGTAGAATTTACATACATGCTTATTAAGTGGTTTAAAAAAGAAGCCTGACAGATATTAAACAGCATGCCACACTCTTTATGCTGCTGCCATACAGATGTGTCCAAAGCATAAACAGACTTACAGTCAGCACTTGAGTGCTCTATGGGAGAGTATCTCTGCAGTAAATTTCTCCAAACTTTTCAGGACAATTAACTTGGGAATTGGAACTTTTTTTTTATTCCCCCACAGATTTGATCCATTGCTTGATCTCTCACTGCTTTCCAATTATGCAGGGAAAATATATAGCAAGTGTTTTAATACCCTAGATTGAATTTCCTAAACCTAAGCTAGCAGCAGAATTACTGGGCCAGGGATTCTGGCACAAGAAGTACAGCTGTGTGTGAGCTGGTGGGAAAACTACTGGAATATCATGACTAGTCTTGGTGTTCACACTTCAAAGAAGCCATGGAAAATTGAAAATAGATCAGAAAAGAATGATTTCAAGATCTGGAATATCTGCCTTGTAGGGATAGATGCTTGCAGCCTAATCTGTTTACTTTAGCAAAAGAAAGGTTAAGAGACATGATCGATACATTAATACCCACATGCAGAGAAAATTTGTAATGGCTCCATAATTTAAAATATAAAAATGAATCAAGACCTAGAAGCTGCAAATGGTCAAATTCAGATTATAGATAAAACAGGATTATTAAGAGTAAGGTTAGTCAGTCATCAGGAAAACCAGAAGCTTCAGCTTTTCAGTCAGGACTGGATGGTTTTTTGACTAGGGCTGGGAAGTGGGCTGGTTTCCAGGGTGGGGCATTCTGGCCAGGACAAATGTGTTAATCATCGTGGTCCTATGACCAAGGAGAGCTGGGGCAGGTCAGTCTTCTCCAGCTGAACTAACTGGCAAAGCCAACATCAGTGTATGAACCAAAGCAAAACCTACCTGAAGAGTTCCCTCTTCACAGCAGCGCTGATGCTCTGGGAAGCCCTGTACCCGTGCTTGGCTTGGTGAACAGCCCCCTCTTTCCTCCCTGATTCCCCCCATGGCTGTGCTTTCCTGCAGAAAACATAACAATGGAGCCAGGTCTGCTTTGTCCAGTCCCACTGATGCCATGCTCAGACCAACTGCTCTAATCTTTCTTTTACCTCTTTGTCTCTTTTATTCTCACACATAAAATTTCAGGCTTGCCACTGGATAAAAAAGTCTTCTTTGGGAACATATGCTGGATACTTAAATGTTGAAGTGAATCTCTGTTTCTGCAATTTAAGTAATTCCAGGGATGACCCTGAGAAGTCATATCTTGGCTAGGATGATATTTAAGTTAGTATTTACAACTGCCTGTGAGTTTTGCTGAGTAAAGGTTATTTGCACAGTAATATTAGTCCTGTGCCTCTTTACTCAGCACTCTCCAGCCATTACCACGCTGCTCAAACTCAGCAGTGGTGCAATTATCAGCTTCTGTCACCTCTTGATACTGTCACTAGCAATGGAAGGACCCAAGTAGTGGCAGGACGCTGCACAAAAGACCCTTAGATAAATAAACAGCAAGCATATCTGATTGCCAAAGTGAAGCATTTAATCACATAGGCTTTTCTATCACTGGAAATGAAGGCAGACATGCTGTTACAGTAATATGGGGAGAGAAAAAATGAGGCTGAGCAGCAGCAAAGAAACAAAGGAGAAGCTGAAGGAAAACAAAATATGGAGATGATTTAAAATCACTTATGAGACCTGTGCCTGCTAATGCATTTTTTCAAATGATTATGACTTACAGAAAATACATTCAGACATCTTCTTCTCATTAGAAACACTGAGTTGAAAAAGATATAACCAGTATCCCAGTGTGTTCCCCTAAGATGAGCTTTTGAACCACAGCTACGAAGCTGAATCCAACATTGGTATGCCTTAATATCATATGTTGCTGGATGATGAGACATCTGTGTTCTTGTATGGACAATCACATCTACCCCAACATCAGCAAGTGTTCCAAGAGAACAACTGCTGATGTGTTAGCAGGGTTTCTATCTTTCTGTTGAGACTAGTGTGCTCCATCTCTGATTTCATGATTTTCTAGCTGATGGGAATTTCAAAACAGCTCCTGTAGAGAGCTTTTACTGTTATTCACTGTTTTTTCACAGTTAGCTAGGCAATGCTGTTAAACACCAACAGAAAATGAGGATGTACCACTGGTTAAAGCCATGAAGATACAGTGAAAACTCTGAGGTAATGACAAATCACTTTTGCTAAAGCACCATTTGAAGTGGTGGTGAACAGGCTCAGAGGGTGATGTCTATATCCTAACACTGTTAGTAATGACATTTTTAGTGAGGTCTAACCAGAAAGAGCTCTGGTTGCAAACTTTTGGAAGCAAAGACAAAGGAATATGCAGAGCAAAGAAACAACAGATTTTAACACCAGGCAACTATTCTCATTTTCATTTACTCAGACTCCAAAACCAACTAACTCTGCCTGTATCACTTTGTTTTCATGTGCAGGTACACTTTCTGAGCACAGTTCTAAAGGGAGAGTGGACAAAGTGACAGAAGAGCCTCAGTAGATTCCTAGTGCAGGGGAAAAGCCTTCAGAGCTGCAAATAATAACAAGAGACTAAATCCTGCTCTCTGTCACACTGGAGAAAATTCAAAGTAATTACCCCTCTGACTTCAGTGTAGTGATTCTAGATTTATATTACTGTAAATGACAGCTAAAATTGGACCCAATATAGAAATAATTTATCTAAGGCCCTAAGTATAGTTAGTTGCACAATTCAATCTGTAAATAATGCCTCTAATGCACATATGGCTAATTTACATCCAGACTATGAGAACATATCCAGTGCTGATTTCCAGGACGCTTGAAGCACTAGGCAGTGCCAAAATAAATCTGCAGTATTCCCATAGCCCTCGCAATCCTTCCAACTTCTGGGGTTGGGAAGAAGATGCACTACGCATATTTTGGAAAAGTGAAATTCTATCTGCTATATACTAGTTATTGGATAATTCTTACCAAAAGGGCATAGAAGTCTATTAAGCAGCACTCCATGTCTACTTGCAAGAGCTCTGCAAGCTCTCTCCTCTCATGAAGTTGTTTTTATCTAATTTGTCTCTTACTGGGAGCAGAATTCTAGGAGCAGCTTGAGTTTTCTAAGAATAAACCACACTTGAAAGAAAGGAGGGTTTAAAGTAACATTGGAGAAGAGTGCTTGGAGTACATACATTTAACACACATAAAACTTAACTACAGCAATTTAAGTTAGATCCCTTCTCTAATCACATATTTATGTTAAGACCTTGCTGAAGCCAAATTGAAATTGATATTGCTAGGAGGAAAGATGGTACAAAAATCTGAATTATTCACCAGCTAGGCAAGAGAAAAAAATTATGCCAAAATACCAAGAATTGTTCTGGGCTTTATATGAGCACTGCAATGTGGGGTGTGAAGAGTTAGAAAATCCATGTCTTGCTGTACCTTGGACTTGAAAGGAGATAATGTAAAGTCTAAGTGTAACAAACACATCAACCCTGCTTGCTTCCTTCCTTCCTTCCTTCCTTCCTTCCTTTCATATTTTATGTTAAGTTATTTAACTTTTTGGTTGGTTGGTTGGTTGGGATGTGGGGATTTTTGTACCATCAGGGAAGAATTCTGCTGTTAATAGCACGCAGGAAGTGTTGAGACCCTGCAGTTAAATGCAGATTAATCACAGCAGCCTCAGTGCTGCAGGTGGATTCCATTAGACCCTTCAACAACAGAAGAGACACGGGATAGTCCTCTGGTGGAAGAAAATCCCTGGGAAGAGATTCTGGGGGCAGCTAAGCCTGGGAAAAAGTCTTAGGAATGAGTAGGAAGTTTAAGGGTGTTGTTTTAGCTAAGACCAAACTTTAATAAGGACTCATTTACTCACTCATTTAAAGGAGTACACCATGCTTGAAGGTGGGTAGGTGTTTTACCCACTTACTGTGACTGCTAACTTGGTGCACAAATAATTTATATAAATATAACAATTTAATTTTCTAACAAATAATTGCATTCAGTCTGTCCTCATATGGCAGCCTAATGATGTTGAATGTGTAGGTCCTATAAAGCCCTTTGAGGTCCTAGAGAGGGAAAACAATTAGAGAAGTTCAGAACTTACCTTACAAAGAACTCTTTTTAGAACATAATTTTCTGATATTTGCCAAGATTCTCCTTAAGGGAGTTGATAACTATGGAGAATTTGTGAGGTAATGGTCTCTGAGATCCTTGGAGATCTATAAAGAATAAATGACCTAGAAAATAAATGCAGGAGTTATTTAAACACAGGAAAAATACTTCTGAAGAAGTCTCATACTCAAACAATGATTAAAATCTTCCTTTTTTTTTTTTTTTTTCTTGTCCTGGTTCATTAAGAAACCTGAAAGGTCATAATTTTGAAGTTGTTTATTTCGATTGTTAATGTCTCTTAGGTTCTGTCAAGCACAAAAAAATATTATTCTCTGCAAAGATGACAAAATTATCCTTGACTCTCCCTGTATTACTTATGTCCATTTCCAATGCATAAAAATTCTTTAAAATGTGCAATCATTGGACATGTACCGAAAACAAGAAAAAAATGTTTATATCTAAGTCTAAAAATAGATGCCATATAGCCAATTTCTATTTCTAATGTAACTTCTTCAATTTGAGCATCATTCTGTGCTTCTGGGATTTTTGAACTGGTACTTCTGCAATGGTCAGCTTGGAGGTTTCCATGAAGTTTTAGGAGAGCCAAGGGCAAATCTGAATTTAGCCCTTGGAGGTTAGTTTTAAAAGAGTTTCATGGCACTGGTGCTGTCCCCTGGGGGGTATTGCTGAAGACAGCCTGAATTCTACCAGGTGTAGGGCAGGGTGTATCCCAGGGCTGTGTCTCTTTGGAAGTGCTGAAGGAGTTTGCATGACAGGGAGGCTTTGACAGAAGAGCACAATGGTTTGTGCAGAAGCTGCTCAGAAGTAGGTGTTTTCATGTTTTTAAAAGGCTGAGTTGAAATCTAACCCAGACAGCTGACTAACATCTTGAGACACAGGCAGTTTGGGTCAAATCTGGGTGACTGGCAAGTTTAATTATAGTATTTGATGACTGTTTTACAGCATTTAAGCCTCTTTGAACTTCACAATGGATGAGAGTGTTGAAAGGCTGTGAAACATGTTCAGCTAAAAATGAACAAAAAAGATGATGCTTCCAACACTCTTAGTGGTACCTGGCATTTATTTGAAGTCTGATATTGCACACAGTACTTCCATACCCATGACTCCAGGTTTCTGGTTGAAAAATACTGGATTTCTATCAGAACAATGGACAATTCTATGGCTTTTGCCTGATTTCAAGCCCCCACTCCCCTTTTCTGAGGCGCATTTCCTTTGCTATTTCTTGTACGATCCCGTTCCTTGCAATAATGCAAGAAAGACAGGTGAAGAGTGAGGCAGGGCAGGCACAAACTGCATCCCAAGCAGATAAACCCCCAGCTGGCTAGAGAGAACAACAGCACAGAAAAAGTGACAGTGGCAGTACCTGAGAGCTCAGGACCACCGAGGTGTGTGTAGGGCTTTTGGAACCTTTCAGAGAAAATTCAGCCCTAGTGTCGTGGCCAAAGGTCTCCTCCTTCTGAGGAGATGTTCCACAAGAGTGAATGTGAAAGGTAAAAGAAAGCATGCAGACCAGGAGAGTGGCCTAACTCACCCAGCCTCAGCAAACCTTGAACATTTTGGGTTGCAAAATTTGGGGCTGGGACAAAAATTTCATTAATATTCTTCTAGCATTTAATAATTACATCAAAATACTTCCAGCGTAATGAATTCTTCTCAAACCAAGAGAGCAGACAAAACCAGTAGCTTGAGAAAAACCTTCCAATTCACAGTAGTGGGTTTGAGCCCAGCTATTTGATTTCTGCAGTCAATTAATTCTAGCGAATTCCTGAAGAAGTCACTAATTGAAAAAACAACGACAGCTAAGATAAAGCTAACAGGCAACAATGTTCAGTCTCGAAAATTGCACAGTCTTTCCAGAAAACAGTCTGGACAGTTGCAACAGCTACTGAAAGTTAGTGAGCAAGGCAGAAAGCAGAAGCTTGTCACATGAAGAGACAAAGCCAGCCTGGTCCTCACAGCAATGAAACGTTCAAAGCAAACACATCGCCTGCAATCTGCCAGCTAAGAATTATTCAGCAAATAATGTCAAAGAGGAGATAGCATTTTCACTAAAAAATAACAAAATGTTTCCTACTTCATAAATGGAAATCAGGGAGAAATTAAATCACTGAATTACTTCCTACATTTTACCAGTGTACACACAAGTGCTCTGATCCTCTTTAGCAAGTACGCAACTGAAAATGAGAAGCAGAACCTGGAATTGTCTCAGCAGCACAGGCAAAAAGATTTTCTTGCATTTTCTTTTGAAAGGGCAGCCAGAATATCAAGGCTCATGTTTAATCAGATGTACTGTAGACTCAGGAGGGAGAATTGAGAGGGAATTACAAGTCAGTGAAATTTAAAAAAAATCCACCATAATTCTTGGAGTTCCCTCTTAAAAAAAAAAAAGTGTTGATCTTCTGGGTCAGAAATTACTAGAAGAAAGTGTAACAGAGATAGATGGCACATGTGAGCTTTAAGGTTCTCTATTAAATATATCATAGATAAACACTGTTGTTCTGTGATAAACAATTGTTTTTTAAACTCACTCTCATCACTATCGAAAAGGAGATGGGGTGTTAGAGTAGCCACAGGAACACAGGACAGCTATTGCAAATCAGAAATGCAGAAACAGTTTTCTGAGGCCACATATTCCAGCTTTGATGGCTTTTTCTTCATCAGCAAGAATTCTGGGCTTGCTTTTTTCAGCTTTCTCCAGTGCTACACAGGTAGTGGCAGAACAGGGAAAAGGGACAAGGCAGAGAACTACAGGAGCTACCAACCACCCACAGGGAGAAATGCTTTTTACCACAGTGTGGCATACAAGGGAGCTACATTTGAGTGTAAGCTCCAAATATAATGTTTTGAGCTCAAAATCCTCTAAAAGAAACTAAGGACTAGGAAATTCATGAAGAGACAGCCACAGAGTGAGTGGACTTGTCCTTAAAACATGATACAGCAGTAACAGTGAGTTTAAAAGATTATTATTACAGAACAACAGTGGGTATCTCTGGTGCACTGAAGGAATGGTACAGACATGTAACCAAAATGGTGCACAGGAAATAAAATGGATTTTCTAATGTAATATTCACTAAATCATGGACAGCAAAACCTACAGTGCATACAGGCACTGAGCAGTCGTGGTGGCTTAGTGAAAATCTGAGTCATTTCTGGATTAATGCTCTAACATAGTGCCAGGGGACACTGTGTTGCTGGAGATATCATTATTTCTCTGAGATATTTTGTCATTTACATCCCACGTTACATTCCAGAAGATGACAATTACCCTATTCCAAAGAGGACAAAATCAAAAGGCCAGCTTTCAGCTTGACCCCAGAGGGGTATAAGAGGGAATAAAATATATCTGGTGCACCTTCGAGCAGAATTCTCTTCACGCACAGGGGTGGAAGAGTTGAGAGGGCACCTCCCCAGTGCCTGCTCCACCAGCTGAGCAGAGAGCAGAAACATGAGAAAGGGGAAAGGTTCCACACTCCTCTTCCCACATGCCAGATTGCACATAAGGACTAATAATCTGTTTATTTTTGAAAGCAGGAAAGGCAGATTGGGTATTGCATTGATATATGGTCTGCAGGATACAGCAGTAACTTCCACCTTTCCACCTTCCCACCTTCCCCCATTCAGCTGTGTGCACATGTATTCCAGTCAGCTCCTGTTTAGGAAGAGACAATAATAAGAAATTAGAGAATACCAATAAAAGACAAGGAAAAAGCACAAAACCTGCCTGTTGTAAAAACTTGTAAAACTTTTCCTAAGATGCAGCATGCAAGACATGATGTTTGACTTAAATTTCTATTAAATAAATACATTCTGCCTACCTAAAATTCATTTCTTGTTTTGATTTGATGAGTTCATCATGCTTGGTTTCTATTCAGTGCAATGAAGATTACTCTACTAGAACAGAATTTGTATGTGGTAAAATTACTTTCAGAAATATTCTAATGTACATAAGCCTCTCTACTTTCCAAGAACCCCGTGGCTTTCCCCCATGGCCCAAGTCTCCTGCAGAACTCTGGCACCATAATCCCTTCTGGCTCTTCCAGCCCAAAATACTGCAACTCTTACCCCAAGCACAGCAGCTCCTCCTGGGAGCTTCATTGGCAAAGATACCCCAGGATGTGGAAAAATGACAGCTGCAGAGTAGGGGAAGGGGTTTTCAGGTGAGGGGGATGGTGATTTATCCCGAGGAGTTGACCTGCAGCCTTAACTGACCATTAGTATCTCACTATCACAAACCAAGGCAGACAACCATGGCATTTGAAACGCTTTCAGATATTACTACCCTAGATAATCCATTTACATGTTTTTGCCTAAATATGATCCCAGGATGTGTATTGAAGTTACCATCTCCAACTGGACCATCTATTTTCATATCAGCAAAAATCAGATACAATGCAGGCGAGGAAAGAAGTGCCAGCTCTGTGTTAACTATCACAGCATGCAGACAGCTGTCATTGCCAGCCAAAACTTGAGGGTCAATGAAGTATTTATTAAAATTGTGTACAGAAATGACATGAGCTGGTACTCAGGCTAATGACTGTGTGTAGACTGATGATCCCCAACCCTTTACAGCCCTGGACAATGACTTGCTCGGCATTACGTATTGTGGGCAGCATCATACTTTACTCTCCCTAATGGCCTTCAGCTTTAAGTTTTTCATTTCCTGTAGGTCTCAGCTGTATGAGAAGGGCTCCCAATGTTTCTTTGTTCACTGATTTGTGAGCCATGGACCGGGGGCTCATGAGTGAGGGGTGGTGGGTGAAGCTTTATCTAACCTGGCTGCTGGTTTCCCTGCTTTTTATGGTTTGTAGGGGTGGGACACCCCTTGCAACCCTAATTCTGTTTTTTTTTTTTTTTTTTAGGTAGAAACGATGTTAATACCTGTGACTCTGCTTACAGGTGCGCATGTAAACACGTGCAGTCTCCAGGTGTACCATCAGCAAAATTATGGGACCTCAAAACATCTTGTATAATATTTTTATTAATACTCTTACATTTTTGAATTTTCACTCTCTCATTTAAATCCAACAGATTTGCCAGGGCGGGTGGATGGGGCTGAAAATACAGAAGTAGCCGAAGCGGTTGGCAGCAGGATGGGCTCCAGAGCAGCACCACTCCCGGCTGCCCCTATGGCCGCCCCCGAGCCCCTGATACCAAATATTAATAACAACAAACACCTTTAGCCAAGTTCCCTCCTCTCCACAGCTCCCGCAGAGCTCTCTGCCCGCTCTAGAAATAAAAATAGCGATGA
>VZRO01006867.1:0-76263 GCA_013397915.1 Daphoenositta chrysoptera | reverse complement strand
AGGGCCGGGGCTGCGGCGGGACCTGCAGCCCCCGGCCATGGAGCCGCAGGTGGGGCTGCCGGGGAAGGGGGGGACCCGCGGGCCGGTGAGGGCCACCCGCGGCCGGGAGCGCTAGAGGAAGCACCAGCCGAGCCCCTGGCAGGTGTCTCCGCCGTAAGTGCCCTTACACAGTCACTCGAGGAGTGACGGACTTTGCGTGTGTTATTGCTGCTGCTGCTACGATCTTCAAAGATGATGTTGGCAGAGCAAGCCCAGAAGTGGTTCCCAACTCACGTGCAAGTTACGGTCCTTCAAGCCAAAGGTCTGAAGCCAAAAGGTAAAAATGGCAGCAACGATGCCTACACCATCATACAGCTGGGCAAGGAGAAGTACTCCACCTCGGTGGCTGAGAAGACCCTGGATCCCATCTGGAAAGAAGAGGCCTCCTTCGAGCTCCCTGGATTACTCATGCAGGAGAATCCAGAAAAATACATCCTCTACCTGATTGTCATGCACAGGTCGCTGGTGGGGCTGGACAGGTTTTTGGGACAGGTGGCCATAAGCCTGAATGATATATTTGAAGACAAGCAAAGGCGGAAAACAGAGTAAGTGATGGTTGGTTTTTTTCATTATAATTCGTATTCCTTGGACAGTTGTACTTGGGGAGGGTGGGAAATAATAGCATTACTGTGAATGTAAGTACGTTGAAATGAAATCGGTATGTTTCTGTCGTCAATTCTGTGTTCCAATCTCGTGACCTATGCAGTTATGTCACTGTGGCCTGACCTCTTCCAGAGAAGTTTACTGTAATCAAATGATTACATTGCATAGGGAAGGACTGTCAATAACATTAACTTTTCTGACAAACTCTTGTGTTTAACATGAACTCATTACAGTCTGTTTTTCTAAGCATTTTTCTTTGTTCTGCACAGGGCCATACCCTCATTCAACTCCCACCTCAGTTTGAACCATGCGTGAGACTCAGATGCCCTGAAACCTGGTGTGGTTCTCTTTAAAATTGTTTTCCTTCAGTTGCTTCAACCACGTGTCTTTAAATATTTTATGTTTATGTTTTAGCGGTCAATGAACTGTGACTTAATGAAGGCTTACCACAACAGCACAGTGCTTTGCTGGTCCTGATTAATCTTAGGCCATGATCCTGCCTGCTGCACTGTACAGCAGGCCTCAGCTGAGAAGACTGAAGAGAAATTTCAGCTCTTGTGGTAGCTTCCATCAGTACCTACATAAGCTTTTGTCAAATAAAGTTGTGTTTGCCAGGAAGTTCAGGCACTGGAATGCAAAAAAAAAAGGAATTAAAAAAAAAAAGGCATTATAGCAGTTTTTTAAGTTGAACTGTACTTATATATATAATTCTCTGGGTTTTTCAACTAAATGAGTAAAGTTGTTATGGTTCCTAGACAGGACATGGTTCCACAAAGGTGTTTGGTACCAGCGTAATTTATCTTCCATGTGTATTTGTAACTCAGACTGTAGGTATGAGAGTACTGCAGGCATGCCTATGACTCCATGATTTGGGTTTGGTTTAGGTGTGCTTGTCCCACAGAAGCTGAACAAGAACAGCGTGGAGACCTCCAAGTGAGCTCTATGTAGGCAGTGACAAATGAACGCTGACAGATCTTTCTGCAGCGGTGAAAAAGTTCCTGCTCCAGGTGCCTTTCCTCCTCTAGTGTCTCTTCAGTAGAGTACAACGGCTCCTGTGCCCAAATTTCAGCTGTTAAAATTAAAGTCTGGTATCCATAGTGATGATGGGTCTGTGGTGAGGAGCTGGACTTTGCATCCAAGCCACTAAAAGACTGGCATTGCTCGTCTGTCTCTGACTGTGCCAGGGTTGAACCTCCAGCAGCGTTGGCAGTCGGAGGTGGAAATCCATATGGTTAACACCAGGCAGGGCTTCTTGGTCAGAGAACAGTTTCTGCTGAAACCACCTCAAAACCTGGTCCTGCTTAAATGCATGGCTGAGGTTGGAGAGCACCAAAGACAAGTCAAAGCTCTCTTTACCCTGGTGTTTGTTTGTTTTTGTAAACTGAATTTTTTGCAAAACGGTATGTTCACAAGCCACATAATAGGAAAGAAGAGGTCCATGCAGAATCTCTTGTGGGTTCGCTCTGTGGAGTATTACGCTTTTTAATTGCTTACCTTTTAAGGGATGAACCAGTTATCTTGATGCAATACATGGTAATGCCTGTAGCCTTAGGGTCTTAATTTCTGTTAACACTTGATTCAAGAAGTTTCACTGCTCTTTAGACATGCATCTTAAAAATTCTTGAATCATTAGTTGTAATTATCTTGCAAGTCAGTGTGCAACTGCCTTAGTCGCAACACCTTAGCAACAAGGTGAAAAACAAGGTGAATGAATGAGGGAGGAATGCTACTAAATGTAAAGATTGTAAATCTTCAAATACATACTCAGAAACTGGAGTAAAATATGTAAATTATTCCTGTATTACTGTGAGTAGCAAAACCTCTTCTCCCTAGATAAAGAAACATAGGCTCTCGCACCAGTCTTAGCAAAAGTAGTGCTGGAGTCCTGCAAAATTATTCCAGAAATTTTTAAGTGGGGTAAGTAACGCTGTCCTTGCGACAGTTAAACAAACATTCAAATCTGCAGTATTTTTATAGGAAGTTATGCTTAGCAGGGCTCTGTAGGTGTTCTTTATTTTCTCATTTCTTTCTCTGAAGTGTGGGAGAGGAACTCCTGCTATGTGGACGTGAGGCAGTTCCTCCCAGACCTCCGCTGGAAGCGCCGCGGCTGCCCGGGAACGCTGCGCTGCCGGCGGGCTCTGCTGCACGAGATGGGGGCCTATGGGGAAAGTTCTACAAACAGCCCAGGCCCTTTCTTCAGAAGTTACTTGAGCATTTAAGATTGCAAATCTTATTAAAAGTTGATGGGTGTTAGGCTTCTAGGGCCCAACAGCCGCACTTGTAAAAGTCTTATGTAAGTGTAAAAGTGCGGCTGGGCGGCAAGTGGGATTTTTGGCAGCGCGTTCTCGCTTAATGCCGATTTAAATTCTTGTGAGGAAGGAGCCACTGGAAGTCCAGTTTTCCCCTTGGTGTCTTTAGATGCTTAGAAACCTCAGAAATGTCCTTTCTAAAACTCACTTTTGAAAAAAAAGTAGCTCAGAGTTCTTACGTTTAGGTGTTTTTGAGAAGTTTTCGTGGCTGCGTGCTGGTGTGCCCTCGTGCCACGCGGGCGTGTCGTTGCTGACTCCTCTAAGCATGAGCTGGAGATGTGGATGCAATAGTTGTACGTGTGTGTGGGACGAGGGCAAACTTTCAAGAATAGATTTACGAATGCAGTCTCAAACAAAATGACTTTTTTCCCCCTTTTATTAAATCCTCTTTGATACAAAGTATTCCTAGTCCTGTGTTGGCAGTAAACTAAGGGTAATATATTTGGACCCGAAGACCTTCTAACTGTGACTGTGGTGTGGGAACTGAGACACCCAGCACCTTTCAAAACCAAGTCCAATGTCTTTGTTACCAAAGCATTCTGATGGTTGAAAGCTATATTCATTGTTTCAGAAACACTAATCTGT
This sequence comes from Daphoenositta chrysoptera, assembly GCA_013397915.1. Taxonomy (NCBI): domain Eukaryota; kingdom Metazoa; phylum Chordata; class Aves; order Passeriformes; genus Daphoenositta; species Daphoenositta chrysoptera. The sequence goes on along the minus strand of VZRO01006867.1, from coordinate 72,727 downwards.
TTTATTAAGCAATGTTTTTACTTTCAAATATGTTCAACAGGCTTGTGCTGTTATTAAATCCAGAGTTATTTTCTTATGTTGATGTAACCTTAACATTTCTTGCTTTGTTTGGGGATGAATGAGATCCAGTTATTTGATGAAGTGTCTATTGGTAATATTTCTACTTTTTAATATATTTAATAGCTTCCTCTTTCCAACACAGCTGTACATATGGTGCTGTAAGAGACAGACTCAAGAGTCACCAGGGTATTGCAAAAAAGATATTTAATATTCTGCACAATGCTGAACCCTGTCAGCAATTCCCTAGTGCTTTTTTAGTAAGGAGGTATGAGAAGTGAAGGCTACCAGCTGATTCTGAATTCCTAGGAAGACCGTGGGGTGTGTGACATTTGGCTTTTTACATATTTTTTTAATTTAATATTTTATAATTTGGAAGAAATAAATTTCAAAAATCATTGCGGACTCAGGAACGTAATGTTAGGGAAAAATAATCCTTTTTTTCTGTGTAGCTTTTTTTGTTACTTGTCACATCTTAAGACAAATACTCCCTGCAGTAAAGTTTTCGGGCAGAGGCCTCATGATAGGATTTGTCTTATGTTCTAAGAAACTTGCTCTGGCTCGAGACTTAATGAAACAAAGTAGACTATTTACTATGACTTGATAGGGAAAATTTTGTACACAGCATCATACAGTGTCCTTTTCCTTTCTGAAACTGACGATTTTTCAAATTCTTAAAAGTAAAAATGCCTGGAGCAGTTCGATCCAGATGCGGCTCAGATGGTCCCTCACTAGATCTCTTCCAGAGACTTCATCCAAAGCATCTGCAGGATCCCAGCTCATTTTCTTTCTGCCTCAGTGCAGCAATGCCCATCGTACTGTGGAAGATCGTAAATTTGTGTCTCTGACATCTCTGCTGTAGCTGGAAATGGACTGGGACTTTTTACTTCTGCTCTTTTTTCTAGAGCTGAAAACTAGCCTTCAGATGCTGAAAGATTTTACTGAGGTTTTTTAACAGTTCAAAAAGCTTTGGAAAAACTGCTTCAATGAAAGTGTATTTAGCGTAAGTTTTCAAATGTTACGTTTCTGACATGGCTTTTATCTTTTGCAATAACATTGCGTGTGTTTTTTAATTCATCCTAAGAAATACATGACAGGTTTTTCCCTCTGCTCTTGCAAAATAAATATATCTCTTCTACTCTTCCATTTGAAATGTAAGTTATGATCAATGAATGTATTGTTTTAAAGCATATATGCTTTTTTGTAATGATTTCAATTCAGTTATAATTCATAGTTGCCTTAATGCTGCAGATAATCTGATTGCATAGCATCAGAACAAATTTTTGAGTTACCATGGAATAAAAAAAATACTCATTTGCTGACATGTCTTAATTTACTGAAGCATTTTTCCGTTGTTTTTTAATAAGACTGTGCTTAGATTTTTTCCACCTGAGGGCTAAATGAACACAGCACTGGAAGAACAAATTGCTGTTAACTTTCCTGATGTTACTTATTTCCTCAGCTTTTGCTTCATCCTTGTTACTCTAATTCCACTCTGTTTATCATCCATTCCTTTGCGAGCTCTCCTGGACGGCTCATTTTATTGTATGTTCAGCTGATTTAAGATGCAACACTTGTTTGGAATGCTATAAATTTGAGGAGGCAGGTGATGTAGAGTTATTATTTCTTATGGAAATGTCGGAGGAGGCATCTTTTATTTGTGATTTAGTTCCTCTTCTCCCTGGAGTCTATAATACCTCAACAACACTCCCCTTCACACACACACAAATTACAGCACTGGTTAAAAAAAAACTGCTTGCTTGAGCATAAAACAGTGAAGGAATCTTGGCCTTTTCTAAAGATACTTCTCCACTTATATTGATGATAAAAAAGACAAAACCAGCTTCTCAGCAAGCAAACAAAAAGAACTAATGATTGACCAGGATCAGTACCCCTGTGTTGTAGGCACTTACTTTAGTGCTGCTTAGCTTCCTGAAAGAAATGCAAATTGTGTGACTTTTTCCAAATTAATGTGAATTCTTTCTTGGCAGCCTCTGTCTTGGATATGAGTTCCCTCTTCAGCTGCCTCTGCTCTGTCCTCTCTCTCGTCTGTAGCAGCATGAGCAAGGGGGAGGCACTCGAGTAGGTGGCTTCAAATACATCTGGAATTATGAACAAGCAAACAATTAAATAGATAATATATGGGCTTGGTACTGGTTAATGAGTGGGAACCATTTCAATAATATTTCTACAAAACATAACACACCATTATTTACTAATTTTTAGTCTTAAATTTAGTTTCAACCAGAAAAATGCATTTTAAGTACTTATTTGACTTCAGTAATAGTGGAAATGGCAGGGTATAACAGAAAATGTCTTTATTGTGGTTAGAGCAAGAGAAAAATCTTGTTCCACTCAAGTCAAAAGTGGGAAGACTAGTAACTGAGAAATTGGTTAAAGGCACAGAAATAAAGGACAGCCTGGAGATTCCATACGGGTTGTTTTGTGGTACCACTCATTAAATAGAAAAAAAACCAGGAAGGAATGTGAGTAGTGAGGAACAGAAGAGAAAGATGGTTATGGGAAAAAACAAAGTTTTGCCCAGTTATAGCTTTAAGGACTTATAGTGATATTTTAAAATTATTTAGAAATATTCCTAGCATTTACATTTTGACAACAAATCCATGCACATCCTCTCAAAAAGCCATAATTCTGAGTCAGAGTCTGAGTGCCATCTGGATTGATATTCTTCTCCATTTTCTGTGCACACACACACACGCTCGCACACACACTCAACTCAAATAACTGGCCTTAATTCTCATACCTTCAGTTATTTTGTTTCTAAAATAAAAGTATTCACACATAGTCTTTAGCCAAAATAATAAGTAAACTAAGACCACTTTAATGACTTTGATTCCAGTTGATGTTAGCAAACCCCGTAGTGAGGGTGTTGTGACAGCTGTCAGTTCCCATATGTTTTGTGGTGTTACAATGTCACTCTCTAGTATTTATTTTAAACTGCTTTGAATATCTCATTTCAGTTGGCTTCCAGAAAGTAAGAGTATTCATCTTTGTGAGTGTCATCACTTATTTTAATAAGTAATTTGTTTTCTTCTTAATTTCCCCTCGTACACGATGTAGTATGTGCTCAGCCCCTTCCCTTAATTTTCCTACTTGCTGACTTTTGGGGCAGTCTCTCAGTATGGTATCGGAATGATTTATCACAAAACATACTTGTGCATTTTTCAAAGTGCCTACGCTGCTAAATGAAAATGTCAGACAGTTCTGGGCTTTGGATGTTGTTTTTTATCAATTAGCTGTGGACATTAATGTTAGTGGGCTTTTGTAAAGCAAGTTTCTTCAGTATATCTAGCTTGACAGTAGTCAGCAACTTCATTTTTGTGACAGCTGATGGACATGTTCTGTCTTTGAGATTCTGATGGTCTTTTCCTGCATAGAAAATTCTCCTCATTACTGTGTAGCAGATCACGATGCTGATTTTTGCCTATAAACTCAAGGTCAGAAGCCTTGGCAGATGCTGTGATGATGATGTGGCTTTTTGCAAAATTTCTTCAATAATTTGTGAATTAAAATAAAGATCTTGCAAAATTCTTTGGGTGCAATCTAATGCTTTCAGCAAAGCAAAACTAGATGAGCTGGACAGATAATTACTGGTAGAGAGATGGCAGAGTGGTGTATTTGAGAAGCAGAAAGATGGGAAAATTCCTTCAATACTTTCCATCTTTGGCACTGTCCAGAAGACGGAGTCGGGAGATCGTCTGTCATGCACAGGTTGAAGGTGCTGGCTGGAAAACTTGATTCCTTTTGAAATTGGTAGACAAGTTACCCCGTGCTTTTGGAGGCTGTTAAAATATTTAATTAAAATGTAATTGAAATTAGGTAGTGCTTTTTCTTACCCATGCTGGCAGCCCATCCTGCTCACTGTTACAGGGTGAGCAGAATAGGCTGAGTGATGCTTCTTTAAAGGAGAGAGAGGGGTAAGATTTGGAAGTGTCAGATTCTGTGGCAGATTTGGAGGACAAATAAAATCAGAAAAGGGGAGGGAAAAAACAGCTGAAAGTCTCTTTGTAGATCACGGGCTATTTAAATGAAATAGGCAGGCCATGATTTTGTAACTTGCTCGTTTATAGTAGCTTATTTCAGTTTTCTCCTTCACCCTTCCTGTCTGTCTTTCCTAAGGTGAAGGGCTGGTTACTGTTAATACTGCACAAGTTATGAGAGTTTGCTTTTTCCACCCCTAATTGTAGGTGTGTCCAGAATCAACTGATTTTGTTGTGGTTAGGAAGTAGCCATGGTGCTTCACATAGAGGTTTAGCTTTTCAGGGCTGCCTGCTCAGCAGGATTTTTCCTCTTCAGCCTTGCATGTTGATCTTCTCTTTGCATGTTCAAGAAAATTGTCAGCATGCAGAGCAGCAATTTATAGAATACTTAAAAGTAAAAATTAACAGAAACCTATGCAAGACAGGCAGAACCCGTTAGCACACTGAAAAACAGATGAGAGAAGGAAGCAAGGGTTGTTCTGATGGAAGCCGTAGGGAAAAAGTCAAAATTAGAGGGTGTATGGAGGACATTGCCCTACAGAACATTTGAAGGTGAGAGCAAGAAGAATGAATGTGATTCCAAAGGCAATAGGGCTTCCTTTGAAGTTGGGAGAATTTGCCAGACTTTGTACAAGGTCTGTTTAAATAAAGACTGTCTGCAAGACTGGATGTAATATTTGGTTATTAAGTAAAAGGGCATCTGCTCTCATAAAAGCCACCCTGTTTTGTTCATGTATGTTATTGGCTATTTTCCTACTTTGTACAGGCTTTCTATAGAATAAGCTCATGGCAGCCTGACAAGTGGAGCATTTATTGTGGCTAAAAGTACTGTAAACAAAACCAAAATAGCAAGTTTTATTGGCTTTTATAATACATTTCAATTTTTTAAATTGGCAGTAGTGTAGTGGAATTTAGTGTTTTAGGACCCAAATGTCGTTATCTGAAAACAGCGGACTTCATTTTCCAATTCTTTTTTCTCTCCTCTTTAGAGCTGTTTTTTCTATTTGTTGCTCACCCCCATGTGTTGTCAAAACAGATTCTAATAGGAAACATTTACAGACTCACTTGTTCATTCACGTGGAGCTCCACATAAATGCATTGCCTGCATTTGTTCTCATCTGTTTAAAAAAGTAATTAGTTGCCTTTGAATTTTGAAGAAAATCATGATTTGAGTCTGCTTCTCATATTGTCTTGTTATGAGCTGAAGCATATGGAACCTTCATTATAACTAAAACAAGATAAACTCTCCAAGGTAACAAAGAAACCTCCTTGAAATGCCTATGAAAATTAAATATCTGTCTTTCATGCAAAGATTTGATCCAGCAATCATTATTCAAATAGAAATTCCACTGAAGACCAGAGGAATTTTGCTGGAGTAAAAGAGTTTATGATTAAATTCTGTTGGAATCAGTAGCAGTGCTGCACCTGGTTCCAGCAGCACCTTCTGTTGTCTTCCTAGGGAGAGTTTCTTTGTTTCCCCAGCTGAACTTATTTTTAATGTCCAATTCTTCAAGATCTACTTTGGAAAGAAATGTAGAAACTGTGAAGGCAAGGTATTAGTTGTGGGCTTCTCTTTAAGAAGAGGTAAATGTCAAAATGGTAAACGGGGTTTGCCATTAGCAGATGGGTGCTGGTAATGACACAGCATTGTTGATTGGTGATAAGAATGCTAATAATTGAGTTAAATGAATTTTTAAAATAAAAGACATTCTTCCACACAGCAAATGCTTAAGAATTTATGTCTTCTTCTTGTTCTAAAACAAGTTAACAAGTGTCATCAATCAGTTTAAAGTTTTGGTAATTCCTAAGCAGAAACATAGAAAAATTCACCAGTTTTATCAGAGATAGAGTATTAATGTTTGAACCCTGTGAGGAGAGGGAAAATGGGAATGTTTTGTTACAGTGTAGGCTGAGCCATCCCATTTGAATGTCAAAAAGTGAAGTCCTTTCTGCCTCCTACATCTCTTAAAACACTCATGAGCCCTGTTTGTACTGGTGTGTGTTTAGTGGGTGGCTGAGGAACCATGGGACGACTTTCTCAGATTCAGGATGGTTTTTGTTCGGGGTTTTTTATCTGCACAGACAGGATCTCTCTGAGCAAGGGCTTGCTCATTATGGCTGTGTATTTTTGTATTTTTTCAAGGAACACATAAACATTTTCTTTTAAAGAGTTTTAAAGAAAGTAGGCTATTTTGTCTTCCAGTTTTTGCCATGTTATGGAGCACAAAGGCAATTGACTCTTGGTTCTGTTGTGTGTTTTCTGTAAGGACTCTATAGATGACTTAAATTGTTTCTGGAATCAGTTACCAAAGAAGTGAAACATTATTAACTAAAAGGAAAAACGATCCATCTTCTTCAGATACATATTCCAGGTTTTGCATTTCATTTAAAGTATATAAATGAAGTTACCTCACAACAGAAGAAAAGCTTTTTTCATAAAGATTTAATTATCCCTCTACTGGTTTGAGCTTCTGGGTCTGCTGGTCTGGATTCATGTTTTTCAGGACCAGAACAGAGGAGGTCTGATATTTCTTAATTATTCTGCTTTAGTATGAAATATAAAATCTTGTGAACATCACAAAGCAACAACAACAAAAAAGGCATAATACTCTTTATCCTTTTGTTATTTCTTTGGTGTGTCAGTTTTGGAAGTATCTTCTCAACTTGAAAAATGTAATCTCTGCCTGAAAATTTGATTACAGCTGTCACCTTTAAAATATACTTATGAAATCTGAAAATAAACGGAGGGCTATTTTTCTCCTTTCCTGACTTTTTTTTCTATATTTGGCAGGATTGAATAATGTATCTATAACTGTATAATCGGTTTTGCATCTGTGTTAATAGTGAGTTTAATTTCTTAGTCTCTCCAATTCAAAAGTTATCGTGGTAAGGCGCTGTTGTGTGAGTCTGTGTGCATGGATTTCTCCTGACAGTGGGTTTAGAGCACTTCTGTGGAGCTGCTGGATCTGAAATATGCCCTTGTGCCCCTTTTTGAAAAAGGGAAAGGCTCTTGGTGATGGTTGTGGAGAAGGGATTGTGTGTTGGTCATTCATTTAGGTGAAGCTGTGGAGGGAAGATTGAGCCGTAATTCTGCAGATGCTTCCATGGGACAATGCGGCACAATAGGGAATGAATAAGACACTTGGATAATGATAAAGCTTTTGCTGGACCTGGCAAAGAAGCACACTTGGCTTTTTGAAACAGATGATCACACCTTTGATCTCTTTTCAAGGAGTGGGGATTTACGTCATGGTTCCAAAGGAAGAATTTCTGAAGTTAATCCTGCTGGTGACCTGCAAAAGAGAGGATGCTGGTGGATACACCTACGTGCTCACAGTTGTGCTCGTGGAGTTACTGTCAGCATCCAGAGGGGAGGCAGTTGCAGAACTGAAATGGTAGCTGACTGTTCAGGGCTCTCAGATATTTCTTAGCCAGTGTTGCTGCAGTTGACATAAATCTCAACCAGTGCTTAGAAGGAAGGAGAGGGGGGAAAATGTTTGCCAGTGTATAAAGCTGAGCAAAATCAAAGGAGATAAGGTTACTAGATCAAATAGTTGCCACGTAGAATACATTAATACACATCACTACTAAGCAAAGGACACTTGGAAACTATTAAAAAAAAAAGAAAATAAAATGTATCTATATTTATAATTAAGTACAAATTGTCCTTTGTAAGCAGATGGAAGCCCATTAGCTTTGATGAAGTTTAGTCAGCTTCCAGGGTTGATTGTGATTTTGGAAACAGGTGAACACTCTAAAAAGCTTTGTCTTGCTTAGTTATTAAGTTTTCTCTTTGAAAACAAGTACAAACAAAGAAGTTTTTCAGTACAGGAATAGTTGAATCTTTGATATAGGATTTGGGTTTTCATACTTTAAATTGTTCTAACCAGATGCATTAACCAACTAACCAGAGTGTAATGAGTAATCTCCAGAAAACACAACTTAATTTGCTCTCTTTCTCCTTTAAGGTGGTTTCCCCTAGAATCCAGACAAGGGAAGAGAACTAAAGACAGAGGAGAAATAAACGTCAATATTCAGTTTATGAGGAATAACATGACAGCAAGTATGTTTGATTTGTCAATGAAGGACAAAACCAAATCCCCATTTGCTAAACTAAAAGACAAAATGAAGGGTCGGAAAAACGATGGGACGTTTTCAGATACATCCTCTGCAATCATCCCAAGCACTCACATACCTGATGCAAATCTAGAGGTGTGTAGTGGTGAAGTGCAAATGAAATCAAAACCAAAAAAACCTTTCCTCTTGGGACCTCAGCGGCTGTCCTCAGCTCACTCCATGTCGGATCTGACAGGACCACACGTCTCCTCAGAGAAGATGAAATCCAGCACTGTTGGCTACTCCCATCTCTTCAGGCGTCAGCTGGAGTCCTTTGGTTCAGTTGATGGAGGTGGTAAGTGGAACTCATGACCATGAGAGCTACAGCTCACTGCTGTTGGAGCATGCAGAATCTGCTGCTTCAGTTCATGAAACAAGGCCAAAATGTTAAGAGATACTGCTGGCCTATTTTTTACACTTTCTTTAGTTGCTGGTAACTCATAATTGCTGTTTCTGAGCATAATAAATAACTCACATGGCTCATAATGTATGATAATTTAGCATTTTCTCCTACTGTGTCCTCATCTGAGAGTATATTGCATTCCAGAAGGGACTCTAGGTGAAGTAGCATCTTGTGAGAAATATAATTAAAAAGTCAAAAACTATCACCAAATTTTAAACCTGATTTATACAAAGAACTGAAAATTCTTTGCATTGTTCAAAGTTATTATGCAGCAACATACTATTGTCTCTTTCTGGAATGGCACACCAGTCATAACTGTCTTCTCTGTAGAACTTCGTTTTCATTCAGGAAACAAAAATTTCCTGTGGTGCCTATCCATAAACATTTCTGAAACATGAAATCGAGGCCACAGCTGTTATATTTTTTTTAATAGCTTAGTTACTCCTGAGTGTTCTGAACCGAGACTCAATTGCAAAGCTTCTAGATCTAAGCTAAAACGGGTTTTCTGCATGTCATAAACTGTGATATAGTGTCTCATTGATAATATACTAATGACAGATTGTTTGCAGGGAGTCTAAAATCTCCACACAGAAGGACATTAAGTGTTGATACTTCTAAAATGAACCAACTTGACAGCACAGTTGATGAAACTGCACTTGAAGCACAAAATGACCCATTTAATGTGAGTGCTTCGTTACCCCAAAAATTTGCTACACTGCCAAGACAGAAGAATCCATTTGAAGAAAGCCCAGCAACGTGGGATCAAAACATAAGTCTGTTTTCCAAACCTGTCGAGATCAGAAAAGAAATTAAAAAAGAGAAAAGAGAGAAAGTTAGTCTTTTTGAAAGAGTGACTGGGAAAAAAGATAGCAAGAGGTCAGATAAACTTAGCAATGGGGGATCAGAGAGTTCTACTGACTTGAAATCACCGAGTGCGTTTGGGGAAGCTCATCAGGAGAGTTTTGATTATGACTCAACTAATCCGTTTATGGCAAACTTCAAGCCTACAAGCATGTTGCCATCTTCAAGGTAGGCTTTTGCTGTATTTCAATCTGATATCTTGAACATGTTATATAAATGAAAATGTGAAGTGTTGAGGAGCACAATCTTTGGGCTTTATATGTGTTTATATCAGTGCTTGTCTGTTTCTTAGTAAAAGTTACGAACTTTTTATATTATTTGATTGTTTCATACTTATTTTTGAAGTGACTTTTTGTTACTAATATGTGCTGTGAATGTTCTTGGGTGCTTGTGTTTGTGGCAGACCTTGTTTGTGCTTCAGAATGGGTTCTCCCTGAAGTCTTCTTTTTTAACTGAACATACGTTGCTAATTATTACATTGCCAGGTTTTGAGAGGGAAAGGTTTCAAGTGTAAAGGAAAGAGGAAATTAAATAACTAAAAGAGTGGTGAAAATGTGAGTAGTGAAAAGAAATCCTGTGGATGTCACTATTTGGGGAGAAAAAAGAGTATTTAGGTTTTATATGTTAGAGTACATGAATTAAAGAACATTGTTTCTAAATGGGAGCACCCACATGACCACTTACCTCACTTGAATTCAGTTGGCTCACTGCAGCTTTGCTGAGTTCTATGTATTGGAATCATTGCACGAGGCAGCAGTTTATGTGTTGAGCAGAATGAATTAAGTTACAAGGGGTGATAAGATACTTTGATTTAAATAATCCATTTTAATCTTTGTTTGTCTGTCAATGCTTTACTTGTTTTCCTTAAGAAAAAAAAAAGTGTAACCCACAGTTAGTTTCCTTTTTGTTTGCTAGTGGAAAAGATATGCTGGCTGTCTCTCTTTATATATGTATAAATATATATATGTTTATGTACACTCCCACCCACATATACTGCTCACAATAGATAAATGTTTAAGAAGTTAATTAACTTTCATTCATTTGCATTCTTTTTTTTTGTATATAAATGCCAGAAATTAGCAGACCTTGCTTTTTCAAGGTAATGATTCATTTCTATGTGATGACTGAAATTTGGTAGAAAATGCATTTAAAATTAAAATGCTTCAAACTGGAATCTAAAGGCTGTAAAATCAATCACTTTTTTAAGTGGAAAACATGGTTCTAAAAAATTCACTTTTTCCTGTATATTAATTCCTTAATTAGTGACACAGGAGTAGTTTCTTCTAAAAAAAAAAAGGTTTTTGTTATCTTATTCTCTTAGAACAGAGACTGTTCTGTGTCCCAGCTCAGTTTTTTTCGTGGGTTAGAATGCATGTACTCCTGATTTAAACTTAGAATCATTTTCTTAACAAAACTAATCATGGATGTGAATTAGGTAAATGAACTGAAATGGAACTGCTGTAGCAAAGAATTTGTTGCTAGAAGCTCATCCAGACCTCAACAACTTATCTTCTTAGTGCCTTCTGTGAGTAAAGTCAGTTCCTAGTGTCTTAAATAACATGTTTACAGGCAATCTTAGAATTTTTTTTATTTAATGAAGCATTTCTCTGGATTAGCGTAAGGTTAGGTTGTAGCTTGGTTTGTCAGAAGTTAAACTTCCATTTAAATAAGCTCCTTTAAAGAGAAATAATTTAAATAACAATTAAAATTACATAGTATTTAATTTTTTTTAAATGAAACACTGCATTCAGGCAGATGCTAGATATAAGTAGTGAAATCTTTTGAAGTTCTTGAATGCAGCAGATCTTGATAAATATAAAACTTAATGGTAATCATGATGGACTTTTTTTCTTTGTTTTGTAATTAAAAAGCTCATCACAGTGCCCATTCAGAAGGACTCTAGTCATTTGTTTCCTTCTTTGTATGAGAGTCCCTTTTACTGGTTCTTGACTTTTATGTAAACATAAACTTTTGATAAGACAAATAGATATTATTTTATTTTCAAAAAGCCAAAAATAGTAAACATTCTGACCTTTTTTGTGAGACAGCTATTATGGCATAATATCTAGCATGCAATAAGTTAAGTTAGAAGCTCTTGATTTTTATATGTTCCATTATGATGTTCTGTGTGAACGTTTTAGACTCAGTTTACTTTCTTTCAAATGTATCTTGTACAATTATTTTCTTTTGAAGTAGAAACTAATACAAAATGTGCATATTTAATAAGTTTACAGTTTACCTTTTATCTGTGGAGGATTTCTCGAATGCAATCCATTTTTAAGGTTTTGAACTAGTAATACTGAAGAAGGAATTGTATGAATATGTGGGCACAAAAAAAATAAGGCTGGGTAACAAATTCAGTATGCAGAAAACGTAGACAGGGAATTTAGACTTTGGGTTGTTTCTTATTTACTCAATGTGCTATTAAGCTCTTTTGCGTGAATACCAAAAATGCAGGTAAACCAGGCAGTGTATTTTTTATTCAAGTGTGTCCAAAATCAGTGTTCTGCTGTGGGTCAGGTGTTTGCTGTGCAGGTGGATCTCCCAGTTAACCCCACTTAGCTAAACCTAGGTTTGCGTGCTGGAACATCCTGAACTGGATTCCTGTCTGATGGAATTCAGCTGGAGGATGTATCCAGGGGCACACTGTAGCCATAAAATGACTTCCAGTCTGTGGGACCAGGCTGGACACAGAGCAAAGCGGAAGGGAAAAACCCCAACCCATAGCAACCCTCTTTCCCAACCGAAAAATCAAAAATCAAAAAAAAAATGAACCAAACCCAACTCCTTCATGTTTGTGGTGTGAATGTCAAGTTCTCAGCGCTGATGAAACCACATCTGTAACCTTACTGGGAGGCTTTTCAGTGACTTTGGTGAACTTTGGGTCGGGCTTAAGTCCATCCTAATGAATGGTGGTTGGTAATGTTGGCTGAGCAGGAACAATGTGGGGAAGAGCAGCTCACAGCATCAGCTGCTGGCTGGATGAGCTGCTGAATAGCCCTTCACCAGCCCATCCTTCAGTGCTTAGCTGGCTCTCTGCATGCTCTGTCACTAATTACTCTTATTTACTGATTAAACGAATGAAGATAAGTACATCTTCATGTTTTTCAGCTGCTGATCCAAAAATTAGGGAAGTGGTTCAGCAATGCTTGTAGGATTTTTTTTTTTCTAAAAGCAAGTATGCCAGGATTATTTGAAAATTGTTATTTATTTTTATTGCTATTATTTATTATTGTTGTTATCAAGAAGGTTTTAGAAGTATTTTGGAAAAGCTAAACAAAACTTATTTGGTTGGTATATAACACTTATTGACAGGAAATCAGGAAATATGGATCCTGATTTTTATTAATCTCTGATCTGGCAAAGGCTTGTTCCGTGGCTTTGGCTAAATGTGTAAAATGGGGATGATACTTTGTTACCTCCTGCAAATGCTGAGAGGATAAATGAGTATTTTTTAAATGTTTTAATAGATATGATCTTGCAGTGTTACATAAATGTTAAGACTGGGGGGTTCCATTGTCAATTGTAGGCATAATAGAGATATTTATGAGCTGATTCCTTGACAATATAAAAATGCAGGAGTCTCATAGTGAAACAAAAAATGCTGGTTTTGCAAATACTACAAAATCTGTTCGTTCCAGAGGTTTTATATCATACAGCCAATGAAGAATTTTTAAGCAAACAACGCCTAGCACTCTTAGCCAACATTTACCAATAATAATTTTGGTTTTGTATTTCTTAATGCACTGTTTTGAAACTTTTACCTAATATTGCCTGAAATTGTACTCATTTTTACAATTACTGCTATTGTCATGGCTCTCAGGAGGTTAATTTGCAGTCAGAAGCCATGTGGCTTTTTGTGTTGAACACAGTTAAAGAAACTGAGGGTGCTCCTGGAAAACAAAGATTGTTTTGTGCCATAACCAAAGCTTGTGCATCGTTTTTCTGAAATTGTTTTTGTTTAGGAAAATACATGACACTACACTACAGGCTAATAAACTGATGTGAAAATTTCTCAATTTACACCACTTGACAAGTGCTAAAAGAAAAGCATCTTTAATTTTAATGTGTTATTAGGACCTTTTTAGAGAGATTGTACAAGTTATTAACAAGGTCCTCTGAGACAGGAGACGGGTAATTAACAAGACCTACAGAAAGGGAGTTTAGGTAATTAACAAGATCTTAGGCACTGGACACAGGGAGACAAATAGTCCAATATTTAAAGCTGACAGGTTGTTACTAGTCAGATCGAATTCCAGATCTGGGAAACTGGATTGATGGGTGCTTGGGAGCTTTCTACTAAACATTATACATATATAAAATATACACACTTAAAGAATGTGTATGTCTGTGTATACACATACATGTCTACATGAATAGAGACAGGCGTTAAAAAACCCTTCTAAAGTAACATTTCCTTGACCTAACTATTGTTACACTCCAGAGAAAAAAGGTAAAGCTTGTGTGTACATTCTGATTACACTTTATCTCAAGTTGTAGCAAGAAGTATGTTACATTCTAAGCAATTTGGAAGATGGAATACTGGAGGAGAAAGAAACTTGTGTTTTACTAGAATTCACTGTAACAATTACAAATTATGCTCGTATTTATAATATTAGTCACTGCTGAGTTGGAGCATAAATTATGAAAATATTGCTTAATTTTTTTTTCTGTATTCTCTTACTGCTTCAGCTGTTTTTCAAATTTGCAACTCAAAAAGAAAAAAACACCAGCCCAACCTTTAAACTCGTTTGCATCTTTCTGCTTTGTAATTTCTGAATGTGGTTATTTTCTTCAGCCTCTCTCCCCCCTTCATCACATGTGGCTGTTAGAGCTGCCTGTCTCTCCAATGTCACATGTTCCAAACAAACCAGGGACTGCAGTTTTGTTTTTCCCAGTGGAGGCAATGTTTGAGATAAGCAATGTCTCTGCATTTTGATATGGTCATCATTAGATTTGTTAAAAAACGAGTGAGGTGCCATGAAAACAGGAGGCTCTTGATAACAGCGATGTGTTTGGATCATAATAAATTGTCAGGTCTGAAGACCAACTGATGTCTGCTACATTTCAGCAAACATCAACATTTTGAGTGTGTGATGGTCAGGTAGTTAAAGAAGCTTTTGCAACACCCTCTGGGTTACTGCTTGTCCCTTGAGCTGTGACAGTAGGGCAGGTGCCTGTCTCGAGTCAGCTGAAGTTCTAAAGCAAAACCTGTTATCCCAAACCACACTGAGGATGAGTTATTAGTGCAATAACTTCAACATAATCAAAGTCACTGTCAAATGGTTTCAGTCTTGCAGAGCTACTGGCAACAGCTCCATTGGAAGAACCCCAAAAGCTGCCTGGTGAGAGCAAAGGGTTGTAGTGTCTGTGTATTTCTCTGCCAAATAGGACATCCTGTGCACAGTACAATTCACTATTTCTAATTTTCATGTGCCTTTTTCAGAAATGTTACTCTCTGTATATATTACTCTGCTTGCTAAAACAATAAAGTCTGTTACGACATTTTAGCATATTTCTCTGTTAGTCAAAAAATGACATCAGGTGAACTATGGTATTTTCAGAATTTTGTTTCCTCTGACAGGATTAGCGTGTCTTATTTTAAGAACTAGTTACTTCTCCATTGCTTTTCTTGAAATGAATAATTTTTTTTCAGTTCTCTTCTGAAATTTGACTAGACTTTAGTCAACTGTGATCTACAGTCTAGGTGGAATATTGATGGGCTATGACAGTGCTTTAATTGTACTCTAGACCGTTAATATTTGTTAATTCAGTGTGGTAAAGCTGTCAGTGGAACATTATTTCAACAAAAGAAATGCATTGCTGGTACATGAGAGGTAAAGAGAAATTACAAAACAAGCAGAAGTCATGCAGAGATTCTTAGTCTGTCCTGCCAGGACTGTTATCATCTGATTTAAAAGATCACTGCATGTGATAACAGAATAATGAAATCTTTTGCAAAGCTCCTACAAAGCGGTGGTCACAGCATTTGGGCCATGACTAAAGTGGGCTGGAGCAATCAATTCTTGGAGGGGTATTGCAGAAATACTCAACATTAATCTTGACTTTTGCAGACTCCTCACCAGCAATCAGTCACTCCTAATTAGTTGACTGTTTTAGGAATACTGTTAGGAAAGTTCATCCTGCTGGCTGCATGACAAGATTTTTTCAAGCTTTCACTGTCTCTTGGTGCACATTAGGGCATGTGAAATCTTTTTTGAGAGGATGCATGAGGCATATTATCTTTCCCAAGGGAAAATGTGCTGCCTGTTCTATTTCATTTTAAAAACGAATAATTCGTTCTATTGTTTCTTTATCAATAAATGCAGAAACTATGTAAAAGCAATGCTTTTTTTTTTTTTTCCTGTTTCATTATAAGAACTAGTTCTACTCTTTCAATAATTCAAAAATGGATCTGGAAGTTTCAGTGTAAAATGTAATTTTAGGGTTGTTTGATTTGTTTTTTGTTGACTTAGAGATCTCTAATAATAGGGTCTTCAAGTGGAGATCCTGGCACAACTTCTAGTCTAACAATTCTTTAGTAGTCTCTTGAGAAAAAGACTTTTTTGCTATAGCACAGCTCCTAGTAAAAGGAGAAATATTTATATACTTAAAATTCTAACTAATCAAGAAAAGGCAGTGATAGCCACAAAACCTGATCCTCTTTTTGTGTCTTCCTGGGGTTACCCAAGCTCCAAAAGGCCACGGAACATGAAACTCTGACAGCAGAGCAATTTATACAGTGAAGTGTCTTAAGTGATGTTCTGCAGAATCTAATTGCAAAATAAACGGTGATATGCTTATTCTGTACTTGTTTAGCTGCCAGACAAGACAGTCACTCCTCAGAATATAAAGTGAACTCTGCATTGCCAGGCACAGCAGGCTGACAATATTCTATGGAAGGCTAAGTTTCTGAATTTCATTAACTGTATCTGATTCACTCGATTTCTTTTGTTTTTTTTGGTTTTTTTTGTTTTTTTTTTTTTTCCTAGTGCATTGGTAGTAACCTAAATGGCATCCTAATATTTCAAGGTTTTGATATATGTTGTGAGAATCCAAAGAAAAATGCATAAACACTGCAGTAAGAATCAGTCCAAAGACCAAGAAGTAGGATAGGAATAGGAATTTCAACTCTAATGGAAAATGAATATGGCAGAGCTTTGCTAATTACCTGTATGCAGACATTCCATATTAAAGGAAAGAAACTGAAAGCTCACACTTAGCTCATTGGTATAGTTGATATTTTACAGAATGTTAAGTTAACATAAATTTTAATACTTTGAATAGTAATGATTAATGTAAATATCCTAATTTTAATTTCTAATAGTATACACTGCTATCATGTAGCTAATACCAATAGCAAAAGTAAAAAGCTTTTGCTCCTTAAGAAAATACTCTTTCCATGGAGAATAATTTAGGAGTCTGATTCCCATTCATTATGTTGTCAGAGTAAATGGCGCTAAAATATTTTAATCAGTTATAGGAAAGATTTGATAAAGATTGTTTTAATCTCTAGGCATTCAGAAGCTAAATATTTAAGCAGCCACTAGACCTAATGTTTGAATTTTTAACTACTATTAAACTTCAATAGACAAAATTATAAGATGTAGTCATAAACTTGAGCTTGTGACACATCCTGAACTCAACTCCACTGTATTATTCCCTTACAAACTGTAAATTATCAACATGCAATGCAAGTATTTAACTACCATAAAAGATAGGTGTTATCAAAAAAAAAAAAGCTTCATGTAGTTCTAATGAAATGTTTTTAAATAGAGAAAATAACAGTAAAGTACAAAATAATGTGCTTGCTCTGATTATGAAATAGTAACCCAAACCACTCTACAGAAGCAGCATTGCTGTATATCTGTGTCCATTATTATTTTATACTATTTTTATTTCTCATCACTTTCGGCCCTCAGAAACAGGATGACAGGAAAAGGTTCTCGCCTCAGATGAACTAAAATTGAAATCCAAACTAATAAAGCCCCAGAAATTCAAACAAACTTTACTATTCAAGAAAAATGTAAAAAGAAAGTTATATCCAGAACAGTAAAATAATATGGAATAATAAAATAATGGATATGATTTAATCTGGTAAAAATGTCAGTTCTATAAAGTAGCTGTCAAGGACACTAATTGAATTGCCAGATGAGTGAAATGGGGGACAGGACTAATTGCTGGGCTGGATTGGAGAAGTCTGTTCTGCCTAGAGAAGGGTAGGGGTGATTGATGTACAGGTTGGGTGGCTCAGTCTCACTTCCATGATCCTACTGTAGCTGATTTTTATTCTGTGCTGCTGTGGTTTACCTCCCTTTTAGTAGCTCGTGTCTTGAAGGTGATCTGAGAAAATCAAAGTTTATTTGTTGTAGGGGACAAATTGTTAAAAATCAGTATGGGACCTAAGACATCACCTTGAGGCACATGAGGAGTCCATTTGTTAGAAAAGAAATATCTTTTACTTGTAAACTGAGCAAATTTAGTTTGGGTGAAATTGACAAACAATAATTATAGAATCCCACAACGCCAGTTTTTAACAGTCACTGGTCACAGTAAGTTGCACTCAAAAAACCTCCACAAAAATCCAAAAAGATTTTTTCTCAAGCTGTGAACACATGAACTTCTTCCATAGCAGAAGTTCCCTGCCAGTTTATCAAACCCTGGGAAAAAAACCCCAGAAACTGGATTATAACTAATAGTATCACTATGAACTGTGACTGGAACACAGGAGAAAACAATGTTATATTTTACAATTGCTTAGATCAATGATTTCAGAATGCTTTTAGGAAGTCAAGAGAATGGCTGCTCGAATGATGCTCGTCAGCGTGGGCTGCAGTCCCAGAGGGCTGATCAAGTGAGATGGTAACTTCAGGAGTGTATTATTGTGATGAAATTTGAATTAAAAAATAAATGCTCTTGTGAATTTCAATACACCAAACAGACAACTCCACCAACTGTATGCATTCATAATTTTACAGGATTTTCTTCTGAGGTGTTACCTGGTCCTCAGACAGTGAAACAGGGGTGCAGGGGTGGGAGTCTGCATCTGCTCACACTCACCTCGGGCTGGGAGCACTGGCAGGAAACCCTGCAGGGCTCAGCGAGGCTGACAAGCTACCACCTTACTTAGCAGACACTTTGATTTAGAAAAATGTTATTATATGCAACCTCAGCACCTGCTTCTTCCTCGAGAAGCAGTATATGTTCTACATATCTCCTTAAAATATGAGTCTTCATAGGGTTTGGATTTTTATTGGGGAATATTTTAATAGCTTTTCATTTTTTTTGCAAGCGTATTCAAATTTCTTCTTGCAAAATACGCAGATGTTCTCTTTTGTAATTGCAGTTATGATGTCCACAATTTTACAGAAATGATTGCAGGTTTTTTACTGCTTAAAAAAAAAAACCAAACAACTCGTCCGTATTGCCAGTGATTTATACTTCTAATTTTGAAATGCAGCTTCTCGTAGTCAGAACTTCTGCTTTCATTTTAAGCTGCCGCTATGAAAAAGAGTCCCAGAACTTATTTCCCAGAAACTAGAAAGTCATTGAAGGCAGTGAAAGATCCTGCTTTTTTAACCTTTCAGAAAGTCGCTCAGTTGAGCAGTCAGGCCGTATTATTCTATATCTTGTCTAACATGAGGAAACAGTCCCGAAAGAAAGATATCCCAAATTAACGCCACACTTCGTTAAATAGAGACATTCTTGGTTTTCACCAAGCTAATTCGATCCAGTTCAGTTAACTCGTTTTTTTTGTGCTGGGATCACGGAAGGCAGCCGTGAATGGGGCGAGTTCATCATGTGTTTGACACATCCCTGTGAGGCTGAAAGGAGGCTGGGAGGGAGGGATGCTGCCTTTGCCTTGGCACACAATGCCCCGTGAAAGAGGCCCCTCTTTCAAAAGTGGGCTCCAGCAAACGAGGCAGGCTGCTGGGGATCACTGTTACAAACAGGTGGAATGGGAATTAGCCAAATTTCATTCCTCGGACACCTCTGGGTTTGTGGTTGTGACTGTTCGTGTCATCCAGTCTCTGTCTAATACCCTCAGCCCACGGATGGTTCACAGGGCTTCTGTGTGAGCAAAAGATTGCCTGTGTTGGAAATTTAAAATAATGTACAGGATTACAAAAAAAGTTGAAAAAGGTATTGTATTATAAGCAAAAAATTCTACACAGAAATAAAATTATTGTTTATATTTCACGTATTTTAAGTTCATACATTTTTTCCCTTCCACTTTTACACCATGAAATGCATGACTTATAAATTCAGATAACAGAGTGGTGAACAGTCACAAAATACATGTTCCCTACTTTAAAAACAATCTTTAAAATGAAAAAAAAAAAGTAAATATATTTTTGTAGCTCTCACTCAAGCATCACCCTCAAAGCCAGTACGTGCAGTCTAACAAAACAGTAGATTCTGTGATGTGGAAGAATGTGTCTGCCGTGGTGCTACCAAGTAAATAACATTTGTGAGCCATATCTGACTTCTGAACACATTCTCAGAGAATGTTTTCTCTCCAAACTTGCTGTAGCAAGTACATGAGAACACAGCAGCACTGATTTTTGAAGATACTTGCTCATAGTTACACCGACGTGAGAGACCAGTGGGCAGCTTCTCAAGCCTGACATTTATACAGTGACTGTTTTTTATCAGTATCAACATCATCATGAAAGAACTTTGCTTTTTGGATATCCACAATAATCACTAGGTTTATGAAATAATAGATTATTTACTCAATTTTAAGTACAAAATAAATGTATCTTACAGGAGAGGGCTTTTTAGCCCTGACTTAAGCTGGTGATCTCACTGGAATTTCTACAGGAACTTTTTTCTCTAGGAGCTGCCATGAAAATGGGGAAAACATGTTAGTCTGAAGGGCTTGGTTGTTGGTTTTTATCAGTCTCATCCCAGGGACCTGTTTCTAGGATATTTCATTTAAAGTAGCCCTTCATGCTTAGAAGCTCTGGCTAAGTCTAGAGATCAGAGGAGAGATAAGGAAGCCCAATCCATAATAGCCTTTCTTGCATTCCTTAATTAGTTATTCAGATTTTATAACAAAAAGAATATGAAAAATACAAAGAGTTGTGAACAAAGAATATATTAAATTTTCCTTTAATTTCTAATATTTTCTTTTCCTAAGTTTAACAAATCAAGAAAATAAACCATATTAAATACTTTGTAGCTGTGTACCTAATTCAGTACTGTATTCTAGTAGATGTTTTGGTCAAATAAGTGTGCACTGCTAATATTTGTTTGGTCTGGTTTTTTCCCCTGCAGTTTTAATGTGAATCCTTCTGGCATTGAGGATCTCAGGAAAAAAACGGTGAGTTATGAAATGTTATGGAAAGCCATCAGTAAATGCCACTTAATTGGTATTTGTATAAGCTTATAAGCTTTTATTCTTTTTTAACCTCTTACATGGAAATGTTGGGGTTTTTCTTTTTTTTTTATTTTTTATTTTGACATATCCACAAAACCTAAATAGAAAAGCACAGGCTTAATGTAAATTTGGAAATAAAGAAGAGTTTTGCACTCAGTATGGAGTTTACCTGTAGTATGAATAAGAAGAAGGAAATAATTAGTTCTTTACACTAAAAGTAAGAAAACCCAAAAACCTGGAATTTTGGGGATGGTTTAGATGACTCTAGAGAAGTAATGATCAGGTGAGGAACTCTGCATTAGGCAGTGATGTATTAATTGACCAAACAGGAGTCATCACTATAATCAGAGACTCGAGGACAGTCTTTCAAATTGAAATTATGACCTGATATATATAGGATTAATAATACACATAATAAATGAACAGCTGAAAACACTAAAAAATAGACATACTAGAAGGTATTATTAAAAATGCTCTTGTTTCTAAAAGTACTGAGAATAAATTGTGTACTAAGAAACAACAAAAAATAATCCACAGATTGCCTAGGCAGTGTCTTTGTTTGAAGGAAAATGTGGTCTTACTAGAATTTTTTCTCTGAATAGATGACATCTTTAAAAGTGGGTTTGTTTTCAATCTCTAAAATATATAGAAAACAAGTTTCACAAGCAAATATGACTTTGTACTGTTTGTTTTCTGCTGGTTTATGTAAATGATTTGTAATAACATTTGATGTTATTGTAAATGCCCAAGTTTTTATAATGTAAGTAGCTGGTGGGAGATGTCAGAGTATTTGAAGGCTGCCTTTGATCAGATAGTAAACTGAATTCTACCAGGCAGTTACTTAATCTCTGACAAAAAGAGACATCAAAAAATTGATTTAACTTAGCAGCCATTGTCTGTAAAGTAACCATAATTACAGTTTCTATGTGCTTGCAAATGTACTACTGCAAATCATGTAATTTATTGCTGGTAAAAGCATCGGTTTAATTCTTTTAAGAAATAAGATGTGAATTGTTTTATTTAAAGGATTTAAAGGTGATAAAAGAAATCCTTGAAGATTTTTCTTTTGGAATACCAGCTATCCTAAATGTCAGTTGAAGGATTATGAGGTGGTGTTCATTTAATGCAAAATACAAATTAGGTAGGGAAGAAACTGTATCTCAACCATAGTTTTGAATGAAACCATTTGAATTTTTTTTTTTAATATTCAGGATTGCTTTCTAAGGTGTTTGAAGTAATTTATTATTAGATTCTGTAATAATAGTGCTCACCAAGTTATTATATTTCTTCCTGGTGCATATTATTTAGTAATTATGTTTGTATGTCTTCTCCTCTGATGCCAACACCTGTCTCTGAAAGCAGTGTTTAAATGGGAGCAGTAGCCAGTTGAAAGGGCAGCGTGAGCTCTTTAAGGCCTAATTAAGAACTGAAAGGAAGATGAAGCAAGTAGGAAAAAAGATGTGAAAGTAGCTTAGATGATATTCCCAGAGCAGAATTCCTCATTAGAACAATGAAGAGATGATCAGGCATTGCCAGGCCTTCATTTTATCTGACGTTGTTTCCTCTGGCTGGCAGTGCGTGTACCCCAACAGGGTTTTGTAGCTGACACAATCACTCTTTTGCATGGCTTGTTGCTTACAATCTTTTTTTTGTCCTTAATAATTCATTATAAGATTATTTTTATGCATTTTAACTGTGGTATCTAAAGACATAGGTGTTCTTTATACATTTTCATATCACCTATTGGCCCAAATGGAACATTAAAATCTTAATTTTAACAATATTAATTTCTAAATACTAGCATACTTCAGCTAGCATTTTCTTGCACAATTAATGTGATAGGTCATATTCCCCCCCAAGATGGCTATGGAGCATGTGTATGATAAAACACCTTTAAAGCATATATGTCACAGACAATTTTCCAGTAAAATTGATAGCATAATTAAAGTCATCATTGCCTCTTAATTCCTGTTCCTTTGTCAAATTGAAAAGTTAGGAAAATCCTATATTTCAGGCATGTAAGTGTTAATGATATCTTTTCCAGTGTGTACAAAAATTTACTACCATAAAGAGAAAATTTTACTTCCTTCTTGTAGAAGAAAGTGTGCTAAAAATATGACCACCAAGTGAAGTTATTTTCTTTTCTGTACTTGTCGGAAATTGATTACTAACCAATTTATAAATTTCATCA
This sequence comes from Daphoenositta chrysoptera, assembly GCA_013397915.1. Taxonomy (NCBI): domain Eukaryota; kingdom Metazoa; phylum Chordata; class Aves; order Passeriformes; genus Daphoenositta; species Daphoenositta chrysoptera. Next base: position 49,715 of record VZRO01006867.1, on the reverse strand, counting down.
GGTTAGCCATTTTAATAAAGTGGAAATTATTGATTACTTACAATCCCTCAACTTGGTAAGTTTAAAATACTGAATATACATCCATAAATGTGACATTAAATGTCTCAAATGTAGAGAGAAACCTTTAAAAGCAGATATTTTTGAGAGCTACTGTTAGAATATAATTGATGGAGAGGCTGATCTGTCACCCCTCAGTATTTGCAGGGCACCATCACTTTTAATGAGGTTCATTTGAAAACTTTGGCCAGCTGCATATTTTAATGGGTCTTCATGTGCCAATGTGCAAATATGGAGCTGTTTGGAAAGCAAAGGAATGGGGCATGGAAAAGGAATGAGTATGACTATTATGGGGTGTGCAAGCTTTATAGGTTTTAATGACATGCTTCTACTGTAAACAAAAGCTGTCTCATGTGTCCTCTTAGAAGTGCAGGGTTTTTTTGGTTCCATATCCTCTAAATGTTTTCATTTCTGAACGAGACAAAGCATACTGCTTAACATGTCTAACAGTGCTGGTACTTTTATAAACCAACACAAAATAAGACATTCAAGTTTATAGGTTTTGGATCACATGTTGCCCTTTTTAAGATGACTAATTTGTCCATCTCTTCTAATACCTGCACTTACTGAGTCATCAGAAATCATTACAGAAACAATTTTGTTTTCCTTATTGCTTAATTCTGGGCCTCTCCTGCCATAAAGCAAGCAAGGTCTTTTGTAAGTACACATTTATGTCTGCCTTAAGTGCTCTGGTACAAGTAAGATGCAACCATTTTACCTTCACCTGAAATTTAAAATTGAAAGTTTTATTATCTGATTCACAAGCCAAGGCCTGGAGAACCACTGGTGACTAAAAATATGAATATGAAAGACAGATGAGGGCTGATGTCATTTAGAGCTGAGTAAAGGCTTTGCTGTGATGCTCTCCAAAGGCAAAGACTCAGAGAAGTTACAGCAGGAGTTGAATTCTCAGGGCTCTTCTCTTGTTCTGTAATTAAAGGGGTTGGTTTCCCAAAATGGACCTGCCAGCTGTTGTTGTGGTTACTGCTTGTATGGTCAGTGACTGTGACACTCTGCCTGTGTGTCCATCTCACTGAGAAGGGTTTTTCTGGGATGACAGTGTGGGAAGTGTCCATCCAGCTGGGCAGCCCATCTCCAGTCGTCTGCTCCAGCGGGGGTGTGGGAGGGAAAAGCTCTGCAGCAAACAGATGTGTCGCTGCAAGAAAATGCTTTTCATGTCAAGAGATGCACACCAGAAACACAAAAAGCAATAACCAATCAATTTCCTGGGAACGCCGAACTGTTTAACACAACCTGGTGTTTTTCCACACTTACCTGCAGGAAGGGAATCCTTTCGACGCCGCTGCAGGATACCGGAACCTCACTTACGAGGAGGTTCTGCAGGAGCTGGTGAAACACAAGGAGCAGCTCAGGAAGAAGGACAGCCACATCCGGGAGCTGGAGGATTACATCGACAACCTCCTGGTGCGCGTGATGGAGGAAACCCCCAGCATTCTCAGAGTGCCATACGAGCCTTCTCGGAAAGCTGGCAAATTTTCCAAGAGCTGAGATTGGGGTGCTTGAGGGTGCTCTCTGCTGAGTACATTACTGGAAGGAGATCACATTTTAATATTTTGACTTCTCTTCATTCCTTTTCTCCTAAGAAATTCCAGGAAAATGCGGAGGAGAGACAATGGCGTGGGTTTTTTCCTTTTTTGGTTTTTTAATCCAAACACTAGCAGGGCTGCCAAAAGTAGTATTCTGTTAGATTACCTAAGTAACTTTTTTTGTTTTTTTTTTTTTGAAAACACCTTTAGGTACAGAAAAAATAGAGTTAATAATACATATTAAATATGTCCATGCAGTTTATATAATAGCTTAGTGTTCACCATGTGGCAGTTCCAACTGGGAAGCCTGTGCTGTTATGAATGTTTTCTTGAATGATTATTGCTATTAGGCAAATATATTGATTCTTTTCTTACAGCATGCCATCAAGACCACTGTTTTCAATCCAGTGTAGTACTCTGCTAAACCTAAGTGTGGTTTGTTGCAATGGAATGTAGTTCTGCACATGTTAGAGGAAAACAGTGATGCACAATCCTTGCAGACTTAATGCTGTGTTCTATACAATGTGCTTTTTATATAACAATGTAAAAAAACCCCGTGCCATTTCTGTCATGGCACATGCTGGAACCAGTTATTTTACACTTAAATGCTGAATTTTGTGTATAATGAGTGAACTTTGGTAGTGAGCTCATGACATAAGGTTGTTTTGAGGATCTTTTTGTATGAATTACTGCATGCCTTTTTATGTGTTAAAAGTACTTTGAACAGTGTTCACAGAGTCAGAGGTACAACTGGAGAACTCTTGTATGGAATAAAGATAGGAATACTTTTGTTCAGTCAAAGTCTACTGCAATGAAAATGTAGCAGAAATGAAGAGGCTGACTTAAATAGACACGATAAATCAATTTAAGGTTAAGTTTTACATGATAGATGTGTCTTAACTTTTTAAATCTTACGACAACAAAGTACATGCCTTTAGAAATAGGCCATGTTGCTTAAACACATATAGAGTACTTAGGCTTTTCATTAAAAATGTCTGTATTCCATGTAAATAGTTCTAAAAGTCAGTTTTCATTGAAGCAGATGAACGAAGAATGTAGTAAATATCTTCCTGATCATTTAATGATTGTTTGTAAAATGATATATGAAAAAGGTATCTGTTATTCAATGAATTGGAAAAATATAGTGATGAAGGTATGATGGGAAAATACTGTATGAGAACCCTCAAAATTTTAACATTAATAGATTTTAATTTTAATTTCCTTAATAAGAGTCTTACTTGGATTTTCTGTTGCTGTGAAACAGTACAATTTTATTTAAAAAATGGACAGAGAATACTTTAGATTTGGATTTAAGGTAACTCTTTTCCTCTCTTTCTGCACCTGATCTGTTGGGTTTTTTTACAGCACCATGAAATGGCTGCTGCTGAGGTGACCAAAAAACTTGAAATGAAATTCCAGTATTTTTCTTGTTGTTGTAAAAGATTTAAATATATTTTTGTTTTTAAAACTGCAGAAATTGGTAATATCTTGAATATGTGGAAGGGTTGAAAAAGGTCTATCTGACTGCTTTTGATGTCATTAGCATTCTAGGGACAGCACATAATTATTCTTGTTACAAAAAAACTTCTTGGTACAAATATTCTCAGTTTTCATTTACTTAGTTTTGGCTTTTTTTCCTTTACTTTCCTCTTTTATTTAGCAACTACCTCCCGTCCCCATTTAGCACTGTCCCTAAATTGTGTGCAGCCAGAGTTCCCAACCCACCGGTGGGATCCCTGGGTGTAGATCCCTGTGCCTGGATGGATCCTGAGAGATCCCAGCCCTGCCCAGCTGGAGAGCTCTGCATTTGCATTTTGTGGTGCAGAAATCCATCCCTCACCAGGCAGTCTCTCTTTGTCAGCCTAAGGATGTATCAAGTTTGGTACCTCAGAAACCACATGAATGTTCTTTTGACCCACTCCAGATCTCAATGACTGTAAATTTGTTGTAATGTATTCAAAGTGCCAAAGGTTTTGTACTAGGTTATGGTACGTTTGCTGTTGGAAGTTGGGTTTTGCACTCAATTAGATTTTAATTTTCTAATTCCACCAAGATGTATTTCAGTTACTCAGTATTTCCGTAGAAGTTCTTAAACATTTTCAAATGTTTGGCTGAAGCCAGTGGTTTTCTCATGTTGTTGATGGGGAACTTGTTTTGAATTCCACACTCATTTTCAGCTAACTGGTGTGAGACCATCTCCAGCACCCACAGTGCTTAAATCACACACACCAGTGAGGATTAACAACTGCACCAACCAGAGAATGGGCTCCAGTGACTTCTCACGTGCAAGCCAACTTATAATTATTAAAATGAAACTCTACTATATTTAGCACCTCTGAAATCACTTCTTTTAGAATGTAAATGTAGAATATCAAACTGCATAATTGACTAAAAGCAGATCATTTGACATATTTGCATACCGAGAACGATAAGCAGATTAAAGGTAGCGAAAAGATCAATTTTTGTGCATTAGTGAAGAAATTTAGTGAAGCTTTGAATGTGCTATCTAGTCTTTATCTGATCTTTAAGTGAATAAAAGCACCTTTTGTTTCTAACAGTTTGTCAAGAAAGAGGGAATACAACAAATGCAATTTAGGAAAAGGTAAAGTTACTAAGAGAGGTAGAATGGGTCATTAACAACTATGAAGGTATTTTTATAGGGTTTATAGGTAAAGATACAGGCTGCTTTTGGAGCAATTCTTGAAAGATTACAAACACATCATTTTCTGCTCAGAAGGAAAATTTTAGCATTTTCCTATATTCTGAGATCATTTTTAAAAGGCATCTTCACCCCACATGTATTTTTTGAACCATGCAGCTTTCAAACAAAAACTTTTCATACAGAGTAATTTGTATGTTGAAAACAAAGGAAGTTCTGGTTTTCCCATAGGATAAAATTGTAGACTTTATTGCAGATCATCTTAAACCCATAAAAACTTGCCCTGTAAAATATAGGGATGAAAATTTTGAACATCTCCATATTATTTTGATTTTTTTCTCTCATAAATTAGCATAAGAGTTCATCCATGCATGTACTATACTTTGAAATTATCCTTTGAAACAGCTCTGCTCATAGCCATGTCTTTTGCTTACTTAAAAGGAGAAATATGAAGGCCGTACTTTAATGCAAGTTTTAAGTCAGAAATGTAAACTTTTTGCCATTCAAGAAGGATGTTTAATATTTATATATTTTACCTCTTGCTGCTGTATTTTACATTTAGCTTAGTTTTCCACCTCCTAATGAATGTAGCATTCTCCCTAGATTATACATAACTACATTTATTGCTGTTGGCTCTGTGTCAAGAACTATTTGTAATTTTCCAGCTGTGGAAATGTTGCCTTGCATTTAGAAAGGTTTCATGATTCGGGGACCTGGTGGAAATCATGCTCATTAGATACTAGCCTGCATTTCTTTCTGTACAGGATGCCCTTTCTTAGATGCATCTTAAAACAAACAGAACTGCTGTCTTAATGTGTTTACTGCTGCACTGGGGGTTTATTTACACTTCCAGCTTTAAAGAAAGATTATTGTCCTACATCAAGTATGTAAAGTGAGCTGATGCTTTTCTGCTCTTGATGTAGCACTGCTGTTGTAGATAGGATAGAGGTGTTAGCTGGGCTTTTACAATGGTGAATTTAGAGCATGTTGATTAACTGCCCCTTCTCTGAAGTACTTGCTGAAGGATTATAGCACTGCTGTGTTCATGATGCTAGGCTTAAGGGTCTGTCAGCACTTTCTGTATGAAACCCTATTTTCAGGGATTTCTAACTTTAAAATTTCGATACAGTCACTGGGAGTATTTAATATGCAGTAGGTAGCACTTTAATCTGTTTATGAAGGGGTTTGAGATTTGTTTCTGTTCTGAAAAGGTCACAGTTTCCTAAAGCATGGTGGGCATTTGTTTTATCTTTTATGATTTCTACATTGAAGAAGCCACTGTATGTTACAAGTGGTTGAGCCATTCCTATTCATCTTAGAAGCTTCCAGATGTCTTGTATTACAATGTATTATAAAAAGCTGAAGATCCAGGTTATATAGGAAGTCTGTAAAAGATATGAACATTACTTATAACTTAAGGGTTTTATTTTGTCTCGTGCAATCAATGGTAGTTTGTCTACATTTAATAATGGTACAGAATCATAACTATATGCACTTGTGAGAACTATAAACTTAGAATGCATGAAAAACTTTATTTTTGTTCCATTATTGCAACTTCAGATCCTTTAATTTGATTAAAATGTTACCTTAATATTTTAGTTTCTGTTCATTAAATAAATATTGCATGTCTAACACTAATAAAGCACCACAATGCACTACTGCAGTATTTCTTGATTTGTGGCATTAATCTGTGTTATGCAAAGCATGTGACTCCTAAACTCCACGGTGTTAAGGCTCTCAGACCACAGAGAGGGGCATTTCCTTAGGGACAGCTCTAAATGAATATCCCAGATGTTTGCAGGGTAGCCATTAAGGGAAATCTCTTCAGTAGTGTCCAAAGCTTAGAATTAGTGAAAAAAAATGGCATATTCTTAAATATACTAATCTCTATGTATTTTTTAGTATGGCATCTGCAATCCCTTTAAATGCACTATTCCTCTGATGCCACGGCTGTGTAAATATTACCAGGAGATCTTTGGCACTGCAGGCCAGAACAGCATTTAGCATGAGAACAAACACTGTGCAAATTTTGATATGGAAAACGTGGCACGTATTTCTCTTAATACTTGACAGAATAAAAACCCAGTCAGAATAACAGAAAACTGGAGCATCCTCCCCCATCACCCAGAAGTATTTTTTTCAATGCTCCCACGAGTTTTTCCTCACTTCCATGAAGCAGCAAAACAGCAAAGTCTGTCCCCTGACAGCAGCAGGTTTTCTGGATGGTAAAGGAGGGATGGAGAACAGTCCAGGCTTGGGAGAAGAACATTGTGAATATTTCACCCAGTTTCTTGGAGCCTTGAATTCCACAGGGATGTGATTCCTTCCCTTGCAGTTAACTTGCTTTGTGAACAGGTCCTTTGTCAGTACATGGGCTTAGAAAGCTTGGAAAGGGTTCCTCTCGTAGAGGTGTCCATGCAGCGTGGTGGTTTTGGGAAATCTCAGCCAGTTTTAGCTGTCCAGGGACTGCCACACGTGTTTTTATGCAGATTCCACCAGCTGGGTCACCCCGTGGCTCACGGATTTTGCAACTGCCCCGGTGTGTGAGAGGTGGGGAATGAGGGCAGGAGAAAAGCAGGTTTCAGAAAGCACCACACTGCCTATTAAATACCAGTGTCCATCTGTAATTCACATCTGGTAACTAATCTCAGTTCCTGTGCCCGTTTGAAAAGGGAGCCACACCATTTCCCTCCCTCAGAGGAATAATGTTTGTTAGCTGATCCCAGCCACAGTCCTATTGACCATAGGAGAGCCCAACTCGATTAAACAGCTTCCAGTTTCACCAGCATGAAGTTGTCTTTGGAGTTTTCATTATTAACCATCTCAACCCCCTAATAAAGGTTTTCAAGGTTACTTTAAATAGAGTTTAGCAGTTAAAGAACTGTTGAAATTAGATGTAAACTAGAAGTATCATTAAGGACAATTCTCTCTCCAGTTGCATTTATTAAAGTTACTTTTTAATGGAACCATAGAGAGTAAAAAACAGGATTTCATTTCCCTATTTTAATTTGTTTTTATGGGAGTGTTGTGCAAGTTCTGGCTGCAGCTCACTTGGGATATGTTACCCTTTTGTGTAACACTGGGCATGTTGGTAAAGTTATAAATAATGATGATAAAAACCAAATCCCATCTCTTTTTCTGGATTAATGAATTAAATGTTGGATTGTTTTGTTGGATTGTTTTGTAACAGTGTCATTTTAGAAGAGATAGGAATAAGACTATCTGCTAAAGGAAGCTGTTTTCTCTGTACTGCTTATTGAGTAATTATGAGAGAAGGCTACCACACTGAGTGCAGCCCAACCTGGAAACTGTGTGGCATTGATTGTGTAATGTTTATATAAATACCAGCATATTCAGTGCTGGAAGCCAGTGGCTATTACATGGGGATTATTGCAATGTATTTATAATGTGTTTTTAAAGCATTTAGTAATGTAGATCAGCCTTTGATAAATGGATGATGATTTAGGACAGAAAAGTACCCTCCGTGGCTAAACACTGACATGTTTATACTTTAAAAGTAAGCAGCTTAAAAAGGTTTTAGGGCCATGCAACGTTTAAATGAAGCTGAATACTAAAAAGGGGAGAAACTTTGTGGGATGTTTTTTGTTTGTTTCAGCCTAAACAGTGTCTGCTGTGTGACATGCAGGGAATGAGGAGAAGCAACACTGGAGAGATTCCATTGTTAGGATCAAAAAAACCCAACAGCAATAAAAAGTTAGTAGGGCTAGGAGTCTGATTTTAAGGGATCTATTTGCCCACTATGTGCCACGTTCTGTTTTTAACGGGAAGAGGTAGCACAACATCCCTTACTAAAAAGATTAGTGGCAGGGTGAAAACCCCAAAAAAGTGGGAGTTTAACAGAGGAATGAGTTCCTAAAGTTTTATTTGTGGGACAGGTGTTGGGCAGCAGCAGAGCTGTCACTTCTGCTTTTTCAGCCATGCTGCACTGGTATTAAATTCAGGAATTAGACAAACCACGTTCGTAGGAAAGTTAGGAAGTGTCTGAGGAAATTTGGGGTGTGCAGCACATGGCTGGCCAGGTCGCCTCTGCTGTACTTGAAATGGGTGTCTGGCTCAGGGTCTTGTGGAGTGGCCAAAATGTGTCATATCAGCTCCTCTAAATCATTCATCTGGGGCCTTCCGAGGTGCTGAAGGTCTCCTTCTCCGATAACTGGCTGCTCACATTATGAATTCCTTGAAAATTGACTCCCTGGGACATCTTTACAGGAGACATCAAGGGTCTCCATTTAAATTTAATGAATATTGTGTAATTTGCCAAGGACTTCTACAATGCATTAGGAAAATCTGCCTCTTTGAGACCAGAGCTTTGCCAAAATAATGGCAGCTTAATTGCATCCTTTAAAAGCAACTGCTGACTCTCCAGCTATGAGTATTTTCCATTTCCTAATAAAATGTTTTCCCATTAAAGCAGCTTATTTCATTAACTTATAATTCATAGCTTAAATATGCTTATATTTTGTTAATTGTAGATTACTTAGTGCTTATTTTTAAGGAACACTGAAGCACAAAATACAAAATGTCAGGGTTTTTTTTAAAAGAAAAGTCTTGCCTTGTGCATAGCAATTGCATTTGGATAAGCATTTTAAATATGCTATTTTTAAGGAGTTTTTACATGCTATTTTAAACTAAATAATTAAACTTCTATAACAAGAAACAATTTGAAGTGTTCATGCAATTTATAGTTTTAATTCCTTTATAGATATGTGCTCCAATATTTTATAGTTATGATTCAAAAGCTACCACAGTTACATATTTTAAATTGTAAGGATATATTGTGAGACTTCCAATTATTCTTTTCCAAAGTACACAAAGCCAAAGTATCTGATAGACTCTTTTGTGTTTTTTAAAATTCAGCTCTGGGACAAGTAAGGTTTTCCTAAAAATTTGTACAAGCCTTTGTGTTGAACTGCAGTGCAGCTCGATTTGGGTATGTAGCTTCAGGCACTCCTTTATCCAACAGGATGACATCAAATTTGCTTTATTTCTTTATAATTCAAGGACAACAGAGTAGGAATCAGTTTGCAGCAGCTGCTGGGTACTTCCTGTAAGTACCAAGTTACAAAATGTGGATGCTTTGTGAGATGTGGTCGTGGCTTTTTGGTGTTTCTGAAGTAGGTGGTGTGTGAATACCAGGCTTGTTTGCATTTCCAGGATCAGATAGAAAACTTCCTATTTTCTGATATTTTCACATTGAAAAACATTTTAATTTTTTTGTTAGTGGCCAGATTATATTTGGCTACAATGCATGTAACATTTCCCTTGATTAATGTGGCTGCTGTTTGAGACCCTCTTGTAATTGGCCTCCTAATCCACACACAGAGTACTGTGAAATAGTGTGAATTTGAAGTTGAGAGACTGATGAAAGGAACATCCATCAATAGTGGGGAGTAATAAAATAATCCTAATTAAAAGCAAAAGAATTGTGTGATCTGAATTAAGATTCAGTTGGTGGATACCGAAGAGTATTTTTTCTGGTAAGTATTTTTATTATAACTGTCCAGTATAATTGCTTTGGAAAAAACTCATCCATTGTGTTTAATGGTATAAACTTTATTAGCTCTTTATAAACCAAATACTCAGTAAGGGTCTTGGGCTTAACCTTTGTTTCATTGGATATGATTTCAGAGGGTTTAAGCAGAATTTTATTGCTGGAGTTGATCACCACAGTTATATTTGCTAACAGGCTCATGGTTATTCTTTTATCTGTTTCAGGATTTTCTGTTTAGTTTTAAGTGCTGAACATTTCACCACAGTCTATTTAGAGCATTATTTAAAACTTGTTCCAGTTCTCTTCATTCTTACGCACGCCCATGTGTTAAACTACTCCAGAAACTGGCTTAGCTCTGACCATATTTGGAGGCTGTTCCTCTTCTCTGCTCTTGGGCTGGTTTGGACGGGGCCTTAGTCTAAAGTAACAAATGAAATATGTGACGAGAGCTGACTGCCAAAACCGGGATCAAAGCAAGTTTCTGAGGAGCTCATTGGAAAACTATCCTGAACTTTGGAAGGATGACTCAAAGCCACATTCTAAATAGAGCAAACCACAGTGAAATAAATGGCAAGGTGAGAACTGATTTCTTGAATAAGGTGTGTGTCCCCTGAAGACCAGAAAGTCGCTTTAGTCCGTCGGGAAAGGAAGCAAATTAGCAGATAAATTTCAAATATCAGTCAGGATGGGTTGCTCGGGATGCTCTCTGTCTGCAAACCCACAAATCTTTGCAGTTCCTGTCTGGGTTTACTACACAGAAGTGTGTTAGCCAGGGAGCATTCAAAATGAAAGGTAACATTTGCTGGTCATGTCATGTGGGACATCTCTGACTTGTTTGAAAAGTTGCCAAGTCTGAGGATGTGTTCTGTTAAATGAACTCAGTGTCTTCCCCAGCTGACTTAGGACTACGAGAACATTCAGCTCTGATTCATTAGTTTTAGGCAGTTCATCTGAATAAAGAGGAGACCTGAATAAAGATTTCCCTGAATCCTTCAGAGAACCATGTAGACTTGCAAAAACCAGCTGCTGTAACTGAGTGGAAAGCTGTGCTTTGTGGTTGCATGTGTCTCAAGAAAAGCTGGCATTGGAAAAAAGAGAGAGTTCTGTGAGAAACCTAAGCCTCTCTCACAGTCATGGCATCTCTCAAAGTCACAAGACTTTAAGATTTTTAGAAATAGCTGGAGAAAACCATTCAGCAGTGATGGTCTGTAGCAATAGGGAGCTGGAAAGAGAAATGTTAATTTTAGAGGGAGAGGAGGGGTTTGGGAAGTCGCTGTGTTGAAGACTGATCAAATGTTGATACATGAGGTAGCTGTAGAAGGGAACAGCAGCTCTCTCAGAATATAAAAGGTGGAGAATGAGCTTGTTGAGTTTTCCAGGGGCAGGGGGTGAGAAGCAATAACTGCTTCCTTCCAGGAGGCAATAACTGGCTGGCTGCAGTAAGCATTGCTCTTCAGGAGAGCCATGGATGCTGTGAACACAAACAGTAACAGGTTTCTCAGATTTTCCTAGTGCCTGGGAAAAAAATCACACAAATTGTCCTCCAAACTAAACTGCTTCAAGTACAAGCCTTTAATTTTATTTATTTATTTGTTACCCAAAGGACAATAGCAGATACTAAAAATAATAAATCTTTTACTTCTTTTTTTGATTTTACCTTTGACTTGTCTTCTAAAGAAAAATTGTCTGACTAAAGGCTAATGGAGTTGTTCAAAGACTGACATATAAGCAAAGAGTGATGCAGTTATAAAGGGGAGATGTCAGGTTAGCAGTTATTATTACAATTAAAATCCCCATAAAATGCAGCTGACATTCCAGCTTGGGAAGAGTTACTGGCATGATGCTGGCCATCTGGAATAACCTCACTGCAGTCCCAGGTTCAAAGTGATGCCTTCTCTGAAGTATTTTAGAAGGCGATGCTTTCTCGTTAGATCACTTTGACAATTACTGAGGGATAAGATCATCACATTCTAAAATATGCAGGATTTCATCTTTTTCCCATTGTTAACCTCGGACTGGTACTTGGACAGCACAGTCAGTGTCTGAAAACCTTTAAGCAATTTGTAGCCCTTGCAGTTTGCACAGGAGAGGATGGCAGCAGGACACTTGGATTATTATTATCTGTACTTTATATCAGCTTTTATTATAGAAATACAGAATGATTTGGGTTGGAAGGGACCTCAAAGATGATCTGCTTCCAACCTTCCATCAGACCAACCTGGCCTTGAACACCTCCAGGGATCATGGGGCACCCACAGCTTCTCTGGGCACCCTGTGCCAGGGCATCCCCACCCTCACAGGGAGGAATTTCTTCCTAATACCTAACCTGCCAGCTCCCTCAAATACTGGATATTAATTATTTAGACTATTGGAACACTGAACCTCCCTGCTTCCCACAGGTATAAAATGTGTTTATTTGGATGTGGCCCTGGAGTTTACACTGCCTGTTGCTTCCTGTGAGAAAAGCTGGCAGCATATCTGCTAAAAAACATGAGTCTCTTTTTATCAGACCACTACTCCTGAGCAGCAAAACTCAGGAGACTCAGTTCTGCGCAAATCTTTTTTTTCCTTTTTTTGTCTCCAGACCCTTACAAAGTATAAAGTTGTGAAATTCCTAATTATTTTTTTCAAACTTATTTCTTCCTACACAAATTTGGCCAGTTTGGCCAAATTATACCAGGTCAAAAAGAGCTTAAAAGGCTACTAAATCCCAGTATTAACAGTTATTCCCACTTTGCCCCTGTTTTAATGACTATATTAGATCCACGGGAGTGGACCCTTATCCCACCTGTTTTCAAAGTACCAATTAGCTTTGCTGACAAAGAGGAAAATTTAGGGCTAAATATAAATCCTGCTCCTTGGGAATGAAATATTTTGGCTTGTCTGATATAAAAATTGCACAAAATACAACATATTTGTAGCCCAGGATTTTTGTGAGTTGGCAGTAGCATCACTCTGTTGCTCTCTGAGTCTTTTTCCTCTTCTGGCACAGAGCTAAGCAGGCAAAGATGTTCATTTGCCACAGCTTCAGTTGTGAATATCAGCTTTTCCTTCAGCTATTTAATGACACTTTTACATGTTGGTGCACCTGTACCTGTATTCGGCTTCAAATAAGAATAGAGCATGAACTTTGGCAAGTTGTAAAAATTAGTTGAAGAATAATAATAATAAATAAAATGGCATTCAGCCCAAGCACGTTGTATTTTCATTACTCATGTAATAGCTCATTGGAATTATTTTCCAGATCCAGTTCTGTGTATTTAAGTATGTATCAGAATAACTGCACTTTTAAATCAAGAGTCAAGTAGCTACTTTGTATGCTGTGCTTATCTTAAACAGAGTTTGATTTAAAACATTTATCTTCCCCGGTATCATCTCCCGTGTCAAAGCACATTTAAATCCTTCTCTGTTCCTCATATCACTGGTGTCTAAAATGGGATCTGAGTACAAAAAAGTTGGATGATTGCTCTGTTGTTTGCCCACTTTGTAGTTATTAGCTGCTCTGTCGTTGTTTTGAGTATCACCGAAGCTGAGAAGGAGAAGCCTCAGCAAAGTGAACTTTTAAAAATTAAAGCCAAGGTCAGACTCCGGGGTTAGCATCACTAGGAGACAGCAATTTAAGATGGGTCCAATTATGCAAAATCATGTGTTGAGTTACAGCCCCGAGTCTCCACTGGGGCCTGGGAGGTTGCCTGGGTAAAAGTATCAGAGGAATTTCAGGGGGGTTCTCTTTTGTTTCTCCCTTTATCTCGGGAGAGAACGATGCAATCTGCAATAACAGCTTTCCTTTTGAGGTCAGGAGCTCCAAAGCAAAACCATTATCCCAGGAATGTTTAGTGAGTGCATTTCAGTGAGGGCAGCAAACCCAGCAAGAGGCTTGGGAGCCATTTGGCACCTTGTTGCATTTTTTCAGGCAGAGCATTGAGACAACACCTCTGAATCCAGAAATAAATCAGTTGCACATCAAGTGACCCACTAAAGCAGAGCAGATCGTTCTGTTTGTGTTCTTAATATTTAAACCAAGCACCATCACAGCAAGGTGTTTCTTCAGAAGATCTTAGAAGAAGATCTTAACTTTCCCTCATTTTTAATTTATCTTTCCCTTCCAATTATTGGAAAGCACCAGCACACCGTGGTGCCAAGTGGTGACTCCCAGAAAGGCTGGGAATGAAGAGATCAGACTCGGTTTACTTGGATGATTTGTGTGGAAGTTAGGATAGTTATTATTTTGCCAAAAAAAGTCTATTTTACTGCTTTTTTTTCTGGGTGGAAGAACATCATGTGCTATGCTTTCAAAGCACCCATCCCGAAGCCAAAACACTGCAGAGATGCTGTAGTCTTCCTGCTTCAGAAAACATCAAAACTTAACCACCATTCCATTCTCTCCAGTTCTCTGTGAATCTGAGGTGTAAGGTTTCGTAATTTTGATCATTTGTATGAAAGCATCCTTAATAAGAAAAACAGAGAGATTACATTCAATAAAAGCAGAAACACTGTTCTGAATATGTTTAAACAAGTTTTTGCATTGATAAACAAAACTACTGGGCATTTTTTTCAATCACTCAGACACAAATACTTACTGAAGAATTTATACAGTGCTCAGGGCAAGTTACAGCTGGATCCTCTTAAAAACCTCAATCTTTTCTAACAAATGACTCATAAAACTAGTGTAGCTCTGAAGTTTTTCAGAAAATATATGTAATTAAAAGGGATTTTTGCCATTTGAACAAATAGTAAGTTATTGTAAATATCTTAAGGATGAGTTAAAAAAAAAAAACTGATGTGTTGCTGTTGCGGAGCATTTCTCCTTCAAACAGCCCAGAAACTGAGTTTCAAAACTGACAAATTTGCTACAGGAATTTGTTCAAGTGTTTTTGACAGCGATGCTTCCTACCAAGCAAGGCTGAGGCACCTGGAAGGAAATTCTTGTGCATCTGCTCAATCAGCTGAGTGTGTGAGAATTTTCTGTTCAGTTCATTCTGCAAGAGCTTCACTGAGCCAAACACCTTCTCTTATGCAAGGAAAGTGTAAATATTGCTGAAATCCCTTTGAATCATTGACAAAGGAAGTAAATCCAAACCCTGACTCCTTCTGTCACCCTCTGGGATCTTCTCTCATCTTGGGACGTTGTTTAGCCCCCGAGACATCTCTGCCTTCCACAGCTTGCAGGTGGACTCCTGGTTTAAGCTGTTCCTGCATCAGCAGCTTCTCCTTCCCCTTCAGGATCTGCCACATCAAAAGCTCTTTTCTCCACTCCCTGTTCCTCCCTGTTCAGTCAGTCTGGTCAGGCATGAGAAAAACCTGCCACTGGGAAAATAATGACACAGCCCTAGAGAGGAGAAAAGTTGAATTTCAGCATCTCTCTTCTTCTTGTCCACTGTAGAAGAGACAGTCAGTGCAACAAGGCCCTCAGCAAGTCTGACCAAGAGAGCTGAATTATTTCTTCATGACCAAAGAACTCGGGGGAAAGAAATTCCCAGGCAGTTTTAAAAATATCTGGTGACTCACTGGGATGAGATGTCTATCCCAGAATAATTCAGGCTGGAAGGGCCCTCAGATTGGATCATCTCGTCCAGCCTCCCTTACCCTCAGGCAACATCACCTTTCCAGGAAATCTGTGCTAATTAAAGTGTTTCTTCACAGGAACATAACCAGTTCTCATGGTTTTGTATCTCAGAATGCAGAATTGCACTGGGTAACATCTTTTAAGATGTAAAAACAAACAAACCAACAACAAAAAAAACCCCCTTGCAATCCATGATACTGTTACAATGACCTGTTTATGTTAACAGGACTATGTTTGTCAGGAATGGGAATGGAATTAAGTCATCTTCCAGTCAGCTGATAATAATGAACTCGATAATTAACTCAATAATTAACTCAACTCAAACTTTGCAGAACTTCCCAGAGATGTGTAAAAGCAGGTATTGTCTCTATGCTGAGGTTAAAAGTGAATACTGCTTCCAGAAATTTAAGAGCAAACTTTAATAAAAGCTAATATGGGCTCTAGAAACAGGAAATATTGAGTTTTATGTTTTTATTCTGATGAAAAATAGTCACATAATATTAGCAGCAAAATTATTACTGTAGCAATAAAGACAACAACAAGTTTATAAAAATAATATAATCGTGTATGATTCTGTGTTCTCCAAGGTTCATTTTAGAAAGGGAAACTTGTAAAAAGGATAAAACTTTATCTGTATTGTCAAATAAAGTTCTCATTGACAATAAAAGAGAAAAAAATTAAAAGTCACCTAGGACCTATAAATAGATTTAGTTGTAGAATACAGTGTGGGATATTCAATTTATTGATGTGCCTACTTATAGTAGAGAGATAGAAATGATAATAATCTGGAATTTGGGAAATAATTTAAGTTGTGAGGTTAGCATTAAGTTGGTGTTTACCCAAGAGTCAGGGGATATAGAGGGAGCTGGGCTGACAGAACTAAAGTCTGTTTGAACACAAGTGGATGAGTGAATTCAGGAGGCAATTTGGACAATCCTGTTCTGGTACCCCACAAAGCTCTGGATGTGGTGTAAATTAAGCAATGCATTCCTTGGACTGGCAAAAATCGCAGTCATATAACATTTATATGAAAATATTATTATTGAACTCTTATGAACCAACCCCCCAAGTCTGATGTACAAATGCTTGTTAGCAAAGTGTGAAAGGTGCAGTTAAATAGATAATGAGGGTAAGGAGGGAAAAATGGAGAATTCTGCAATAGGAACAGAAGGAAAGTGGTGAGTTCAGCACACTGGGAGCCCCGAGGCTCCTCCAGCCCAACCTTCTGTGAGAATGGAGATGTGCCATGAGAGCCTTGCAATGGAGCCTGGAAAAACCAACCATGTTCAGTTGATTTAAATCAAAATAATAAAAAACTGGTTTAAATAATACCAATAAACAATCAGAACACCTTTAAGGCTGCAATAACTCACTTATATATAAGGCACACTTTATCTTGTATTTATTATTTAGGCTCTTGTATAGATTTGTTTCTATTTGCATTTATTATGGGTGGGATTATGTTTATATCCTCATTTATGTATAAATTATAATTCCAGTGGATATAAAATCTAGGAATTAATGCTACTGAAATAAATTATCCTGGGTAGGCTAGATATATAAGAAAACAATATAAATTCATCTAAATTCAATTATTAAACAAAGAGAATATTGTATTTAATTAGAAAATTGAATCCATTTACTTACATTCATCCTTATCTGTCATAATTTTAGAGATGATAAATCTCTCCCTCTTACACTGTATTGTTATACACAGACAGAAAGAAGAAAATAATATCTCTTCCATTTTGCAATTCCTGTTTGATTTTTTTCTCAGCTGTGGATGAGCTAATTACTAATCAGAACTAGTGGAATAAACTGAGGTAAAAGGAAGGCATTTTTATATAATAGGAAAGGATAGTGTTGTCAAAATGTGGGTTAGACTTTGACTAACTGATACAGATATTTATCCAGGACTTCAAATAATTCAGTACCTTAACTTTCTTCAAAGTTTAGAGAAAACCTGTGTGAATATTTCTTACTTTTAAATTTTAAAAAATTTTGAATTTAGTAAATGTAACTATTTTCACTATAGTAAATGTAACTATTTAGTAAATGTAACTTTTTTTGAAAGAGTTTTGTAAAATCTAACATTTTAAAATTACTTCTGTTACTCCTCCCAATTTAAAGTGGGAAACAAAACAAAGAATATGAAATTTAAGATACCTAATCCAGCTTTTGGGCCTTCCTTAATCGTTAGAGTCCACTGCAAAGTCGGCTCCTTTTGAAACGGACTTTATCTAATTTGGGTTTGATGGACTAAATTTTTTTTTTCTAAGGAAGTCTTGGGGCATTTAGGGTACAGTAATTAAAAAATTGAGGATTAATTTTGATGCTGCAAGATATCACAAAGGTTTGTGCAAACCAGAGCTCAAATTGCAGCCGGTCTCGTTCCGTGGAGATGTTTAAGTCAGGAAGAACTCCTAAGTTTTACACTTCTGGTGTTTTGTGAAGCTTATTATCTCAACTGGGTCAACCTGAAAGTCACCGTAGTAAAAGCTTGTTATATTTGGCTGGGATCTGCAATTGTCAGGAGTCAGTCCAAAATTCGGGGAAGTCATGGATTTTCATCAAGTCAGTATAAATTAACACGGACTGGGTCTGCCACACTTCAGCCAACAATGACCTTTCTTTACATGTCTGAGTATTCCCTGTCTGAATTCGATTACCAAGATATCTATTTCTTAAGCCCTACAAAGTACTTTTCTTGGAAAAATACCTTGCCTGTCAATTTTTCAACCAGTGATTATAAGTAGTCATGGTAAATCCTGCAAACCCCACTGAGACTAATCCTGGGAGAGAAAGACCTGTGCCAGTGTCAGGAGCACAGGTACCCAGTTTTTCCAAAGAAATGCAATTATAGTTAAGCATTTAAATAATACATGAACACTGAAAAAGGTGCTGTAAGTTTAGGGAGTTTCTTTGCATTACATTTCCTGAGAAACTATCGGGCTAATTTCCACCCGAATTTATCATCACGTATAAAATTACCCCAGTTAGGAAAATTGCTGTTTGATGTATAAAGG
Source organism: Daphoenositta chrysoptera (assembly GCA_013397915.1). Lineage (NCBI taxonomy): Eukaryota > Metazoa > Chordata > Aves > Passeriformes > Daphoenositta > Daphoenositta chrysoptera. The sequence continues at coordinate 31,351 of VZRO01006867.1, read as the reverse complement.
AGCGAATTGTTCTTCTGAAAGCAAGATGTTATAGGGCTTGGCAGTTGTTATATTAGGGTTTATGAACTGTGAATGTTCTACAATGTTCTCCTGTACCTCGTGGACCTGAACTGTTGATACATCTCCGAATGAATCTTGTAAACGGTGTTCCCCTGGGTGCACTCCAATTTTGGAACCTTTGTTGCAGCAAATGGAATAAAGGGTTTGATAATCAAGTAACATAAAATGCACCCTGTAGCACGAAAATTACACCACTTCTGTTTCTCTAGATTCACTTTAAAAATGTTTGATTGGCACCACACACTTTGTTTGTGGTTTTCTTATATTCACTGGCATGTGTGGAAAAGTGCTTTTGCAATACACTGCAGACTGTTCATGGATGCCAATGAGTCTAAGGACAGTATGAGATGTTGAAGGTGGTATTTTAATTGTTTTGGCCAAAATTATGTGTGTGTGTATTACTATTTTGTGTATAATTACACCAACACACAAAATAATAATGCAGCTAGACTCGCTTCTCTAATTAAGATGATTCTGTAGTTCCTTTTATAAATGGAAGTTATAGTGGCCTTTTTAAAATTTAATTTTAATGAAGGGAAAGGAGAATGTGAGGAGGATGAAAACCACAGTATCAATTAGAAGAAGAAATTCAGGTTCTCTGTCCTGTTCTGCATGACTGTGTAGGGATCCAAAGCCCCTGCTTCCCAGGAAGATGATTTTGCCACTGGCTGTTGTAGTCCTGGGCACAGGGACACTCCACTTTGTAGCTAAAGCTTTCCAGCACTACAGAAAGCACAGAAAGGGCTGGAAAAGGCAGGAGGCAGGGTCCCGGCTCTCTAATGATCATGTTTGTGATCATGTTTGATGCCTTCAGGCTGCAGGAGCTGCTGCAGAACCATCAGTGTTAAAGGCAGTGCCACTCATGTTCTGGCATAAGATTAGAGCTGGGCACTGAACCCTCCGAGGGTGATGCTGGTGCTGGGCTAAAAACATCAAGGATTTCTTACTGTTGAAAATGTGGGTCCATACACGACCTGGGGAGTCACACCTCCATACCCCAGTGCATACATTTCATTCTTCTCTTGCTTTTTGCACTTGCATCCTTTGGCAGGTGATGGCTTTGGGGATTTGCCATAAATCATGCAGAAAAAAACTAATGAAGAAGGAAAACTGAGCCAAAGCCACCATCTTTCAGGCTAGGGACATAATTAGCAAATCATCCTCTGGCCCTGCTGTTCTGTTCTGGATGGTCCCTATGACGAGGATCAGGTTTGTTTGTAAGTTATCCTCTCCATGACAGATCTCAGGGACTCTGCAATGGAGAACTTTAAAAAGCTTAAAAAGCACTTTAAAAAGCTTAAAAAGCACTGGTGTGCCCAGCAGCTGTTTACAAATAGGTGGGGTAAGAATCTGCAAGTCCAAAGGGCACAGAAGCCTGTAGGGACACTGAGAGCTGTCTTGGAGTGGTTATAGCCATGGGGACTGGGAGGAGTAAAACAAAATTCAAATGTGCTCTGCAGTCTGCCTCACCTGCCTCAAGAGTGGTACCCTCCCAGTGTGATAGTCTTCAAATATGTGTCACACATTTTTCCTTTCCCAGCAAAATCTCTTCTTTGTTCATCCAGCACTCCAAGCCAACTGTGGGGCTTGAGTTTCCACATCCACTGCTGCACCAATTCAACTCGTGTGGATGTTGTAGCATAGTTAAGAAATATGAAACACTGAGACAGCTGAGAGCCTGTAAATGTCTCTAAGAAATGGGTCTTTAAAGATCATCTCCTGCCAGCTGAGAAGGGTGGGGTGAGAGCCAGAGGTGTAACTTCAGCTCTTAATTTCATAGTACAACCTGTGGAAAAAATCAGATGTGAATAATAAGGCAACATTATTTCTTCATTTTCTCAGCTTTGACTTTATAAACTTATATTCTTAACACTTCTTAATCAAAGAATTGATATAATTTTTCCATAATGCTGTTTTCTACTGGCACTGGGAGAAGTTATGGATGCACTCTAATGCAGGTGGGTAAGCTCACACCTTTGCAGAGTCACCCGAGAGTGAGCGACCTTATTAACGAATTTAAGAGTAATGATGCTGTTCATTGGTGTTCCAACAGGCACTGAGGTGTCAGCAGCGCTGGGAATCTCATGATATATGTCTGGAACAGCCTGTTCTTACAGTTTTAAGAGGCATGAGCTGGCAAGCATCTCTTTGCCTCTGGTGCTGGAGCAGTCGGGCTCTCCTCAAACCTTTGGGTGCTGCTCCTGGGAAACTCTTCCCTGCATGGAGCAAAGGTGCAGCACCCACCGTGCTCTGCTGCATTCCAGGAGCGCTGCCCCAGCCCCGAACAGAAAGCCCTGACAACCAAGGGTGAGAACTTTGTTTTGTAAATCAAAGAAAAGTGTTAGTTACAAAGCTGGGGGAGGCTGCAGAAAAAGGCTTGTTTAGCAGTAGGTCTGTCCTGGAGCATAACAAAATTATACACACAGTTCACAGAGTGCAGATTATAAATGTGCATGTTTTAGATCAGCTCCTGTTCTTTGCATCAAGGAGTTCAGTGCAAGCCCAAGCAATTCTGCCAAAAGCAGTACAGCTCTGAAATTCCTCTGACTGAAGGGGCCATAGTTTGCCCTGAGTTACCTTTAGCTAAGCGTGGATCTAAATGAAATTCTTGCAGCTGACCCTCCTTTTATTTGAAAAAATTTCAGCTGAGTTGTGGCTTTAAATGTGTCCCACAGCTCCCATCTCAGCCTCTGCCTGCACCTTTGGAGTTCACCTGGGCGTCTGCAGTTGGAGAACTTCAGAAGACAAAAAGTTAATATGATACAAATTTAGGGCCACATGCTTGCACTGTGAAGGCAGGTTAATCAGCCTCTTAAACATCCTGTATTTCCCCTGGCAAGTAATGACATTATGCTTCAATCACATCAACCTTTTTTTAACACTGCCCTCAAGAAAGATTTGGAAAAGATAAACATTTCCCGTAATATTTTTTCCCCCCCCGACTTACATCAGCCATATATGATTTATCTTTTTATGTGTTAAGGCCAGCTCAGTACTCCCTGCCCAAGATAATCTCTCATTGACTCCACTGGGAGATTTTCTCAGGGCAAGAACATTAAACAGAACACTGATTTTATTTTATTTTTAATGTGCTTCTGACAAATTTTTTAATTTTGCCTCTCGTTTTTCATTTTCATTTCTGCCTCAGTGATGCAGTAGAGATAATTTATTGTGTTTTATTTTCAACACTATTGTTTCAGCCATGCTTTAGCACCTGCCATGGAAGGTAAATATGCTGTGCACTATATATAATAACGTGAAATGTGATTCTTCCTCCTGTGCTTTGCTTCTAACTTTATTTTTAGATGGAGGTCTCTGTGCATAGAGACTGAGTTGGGTAATTTTTAGTTGGCAGCATTGCTGTTATCAATGATTTCTTCTTCATGCACATTGGCACTTAAAATATTTTCTTCACATCCATCCCTTTTTGCTACAAAGGCACTTTGATAGTGACTTGGTTTAAGAAATTGAAAGCCTACATAAAGCTTGCCTTAGTATTGTAGACTGTGGAAGGTAAAAAATTATTACACTCTTCTCTTTGTACTGTGGAGACAGCCCTAAATTTTATCATGTATTTGCTAACTTTAAATACCACTCTTGAAAAAGCTGGTATTTATGATTGTCTTTAGTAAAAAGAAAGAATGAATGAAATTGGCACTACTATTTTGCCATTAAACAGGTTTAGAAAATGAGGCCCTGTAGTAAGATACTGTAGAGAAATTAGATTTTAATTGGCAATGTTCTTTTATTTTACTCATCATGGTACCTGTCATAATTAGAGGCCTTGTTGGAAAATATTTTTTGTTTACTGCTTGTGAATAAGTTTAGATTTTCTTTTTATGTGACATGATCCATTTAAAACAGTTCCCCTAATGATTTTACGAGGCTTTTGAACCTTTTTTCCTCATTGTGTGTAGCTACTGACATGTAACCAATTTCAGGATCAGGAGAGAGTTTTGCTGAGGGCACGGGTTATGAATCACAGTGACCTTGTCCTCTTCAAGTTTTCACCAGGATGATTAAAATTTGTATCTCCTGACTTTTGGCAGTTCAGGTGTGAGCTTTGCCACCCAGTGATATTTGATATGAGGTCTCATGGTTCTGTTTTACTCCGGGTTAAATAGAAAATCAGAGAAGCAAATACTGAAGGTGGCAAAGTGTTGAAGAAACGATGGCACTGCTGCCTGCCTCAGTTTCCTCTGCTATGCCTGAGTGGAAAGAGTTGGGGGCAGCAGGACAACACGTGGAGAGGTCAGGACATTTCTGTTTGCCCTGGGGGTCAGTCATGCTGCTTGGACTGGTTTTTCAGCTTTCAGTGTCAGCCAGCTGAGGCAAGGCGATGTCTCATTTGTCCCTGTCTGGTTTTGGTGCCTAAGATCCATTGTGGAGCTGCACACAGGGCTGGAAGGTGTCTCAGCCCTGTCCTGCAGTCTCTGTGCTTCACAGAGTCACAGAATCAGCCAGGCTGGAGCTCTGGTGATGTTTGGCATGTGGCGTGGTGGCAGTGCAGTCACTTGACAGGCCTGTTGCTTTATGAGTTTCAAGTCTCAGAGAAGGTTTCAGGGTAGACATTCCATCTTGCTTTCATAAATTAAGATGTCTCAAGCAAATAAACCCTGAATTGAGGTGCCACAGTGGAGTCTGAGTCTCCATCCAGGCTGGCCAGGTTGCAAAGCCCTGCTGGGGAACCAACCCTGCAGCCCTGCACGGCTCCAGCATCCGGACTCTCACCTGGGGCCATCTGCTTCCGTTGTGGTTTATTTGTATTTTGATTATCTCCACATCCCATTTACTTACTAGCAGAAATGGTTGTCCTGCCCTGGAAATTCTGGGGCCAGATGCAGCTTCTGAAGAATATCCAGGAACAGCAAAATGGGCCAATCCTTGGGATCCTTGCCCATCTTGCAGGTAACATTGTCTGCCACAGAATGAGACCTTCGTAATGGAAATAAGGTCACGTAGCAGAAATAGATTAATATCTACTGGCTTCAAGCTCAAAAGAATAATTTTGCCCCTGAGCTGATGGGTTTCCAGGCCTCCTCAGGCAGGAGTGTGTTTTTCCACAGTTTGGTACCTTCTTGTGTGAGGCTTATCTACAAAGTGGTCACATTTCTGACCTGCTTAGTAGCAATTACTCTCCCTTCTTCACATCAGCTCTAAAGTATACCCAATACATCTGAACACAGCCAATGCAAAGTGGCAGAAGGTATTAAAATCATGCTTAAAATTGCTGCCACCATGTTTACTTCATTCAGTTGTTCCCGTGAAGGAGGTGGTTTCTAGAAACGTTGCTTTTCTGTGCTTGCACTCATTGCAATGCAGACTGAATGCTTCTGCATAAACAATTAATCTGACTTCTTTGCATCAGGCACCCTTTTGATAAATACTGCAGTTGCAACTTGTTTGCACAAGGTGAAGACCTATTGCTTAAAAACATTTACTTGATATATTTACACATAATTCTGCATTCTCCCAAGACCTGTTGGCAGCATTAAGTTATTCTACAATGTCAGCTGTTACAAGGTTGTGAGTTTCTTGGCTCCTCAGCGTTGCATAGAAACAAAGCACTTGCAGACACTTTGCCTTTTGGCTGTAATGTTGCTTTCCATTTAACAAAAAAAGCAATTCTTGGATGTCATGTGAGCATCAGTATCAGATTTCTGAGCGATTAGACCCGTGGTACAGGTAGATCTAAAACTGTTGCTGCTGCTGCTGTGTACTAAACCTTTAGTAAGGTCTTTGATGTTCTACCTGAGTGCTTGCAAACTGTTGCCACCTTAGTCTGTCAGCATTTTTGATGTTCCAAAATGTGAAAACAATAACCACGTGTCATCAGCAACCTGTTGCTGCTCAAAGATAAAAGCCAGTGGTGGCAGCAGCGATGTCACAGCCACACTGCTGTCCCAGAGACACCTTACCTGAGCTGTGCTGTGCACAAAGATTTGTCCTGCCACCCATTAAAATAATTAATTGGAAAAATATCATGTTAATGAGAACTTCAGAGATGCCTAGATGGGTCCATGAAAATGATCCTTTATACCTGAGAGCAGATTCTGTTCTCCAAAGAAATTCTGTTGGCTTCAGTTGCATTATTCTCAACAACAGGGTGTGAATACAATCAGAAGCAGATCTGTAAAACTGAGGGAAAGTATAATATGAATGAATGATTTTTAGAATGATTGTTAGATTAATCTGAGGGAGGGGGAAAAAGGTGGAAATTGCAGTTAGTAAGAAGTAACTTATATAGGGAGGTGTTTGCAGCTAAATCATCTGTCACTGAAATGTGAGCGGGCCTGGACGATAGCTGGGGAAAGCAAAACCCTCTAAATGTTGATAGGAAAGTGCTTGGAAGCAAAGTGCTTCGTAACAATCAGAAGAGATGACAGATTGTATTATTGCACAACAATAAGTCTTCAAGGTATTAGAGGTATCAATTTACAGCCCTTTCTATACCATCATTACCTGCCACAGTCTGACTCTAATCACAGCAATAGAAACCAGGGGAGCTCCATGGGTGTTTGTGACTTTCTCTGAATATTTATGAAGGTTATAAATGAAATCAGAATCTTGCTCTCTGTTCTTAGCCCATCTGTATAACCATGAAGGCCAAATGAAGCTTTTAGTCATTATACTTAATTGGATGAATGGCCTTCAAAGCTGTCAATAAGTGGTGTGTTCACAGTAAGGTAATTAATAACGCTATTTCCTTTTGGAAGACATATCATTAGCCATTATTTCTCGAGATACAACACTGATGTCTTTATTCAAGGAGGTAATTGGAGGTTACCCACCAATTCCCCACCAGTGACATCATCTTTGCAAACTGAATCTCACAATCTGTCACTTCTGAATTCATAATTAGGATATTTTTCTAATGGCAAGTGAATGTTATTGAAAGAAATACCTACTTTGTCGTTACAGGAATAAGCACAGCCGTCCTCAAGAGTGAGGGGCTCCTAACACAAATAAGGCCTGCGAGTTGTTAGACTGAACATCTGGGGCCTTCAGAATGACTGTGTTGAAGGAACCAGCAAAAGTCAGAAAGCCAAACCATCAGCTCTGCCACAGCCAGTGGGTCACCAACAATTCTGATGGTATACTGGAACAGACACTCTGCAAATATTCTCTGATGCAGAATTTATTTGCTAATTCACAGTATTTTATGGTAAAAGATAAAGAAATTCTCTTAGATTGCCCCAGCTCAGAAAATATATAATACACCACACAGAACGAATGTCCCTTTTCACCTCTTAATTAGCTAATATCCTATGCAGTGTAGCTGATTCCTGACCCTAACCTGAGAGGTCAGAAACATGGATAGCAGTGCACTTTGGTGCCATTTATTTGTTCATCCTATTTTAAAATGCACATGTACAAATAGCAAGAATCCTTCACCAAGAGGGGAACAGTCCTTGCTGTTGTAAGGCTATACAGGTAAATTACATTTATGTCAGTGTGAAATCCTTAAGCACAGACATAGTTTTCAGCTGGTTTGAAGAATTATTTTTCTTCTTGCACCAGCCATGTGGGTTCTTCAGTACCTTGGGAATTTTGTGAAGGTACAAGCAACAGCGTGGTTTATGCACTGACTTTGATCTGCAGACTTCAAACAAATACACTCTCTCTGCCAGTGTTTGTCACAGACCCAAAATTCTAGCAGGAGCTGGAGCCCGTTCTGCATCCAAACCCTGGGAGATTGATTCTGGTTTTACCTCCACATCTTACCAAGAGCAGGAACACATTTAACATGTTTTTTCTGCTTCCCTGACCCTCACTGGTTGTTTACTCTCGAGTCACCTGTCACATGCATTCTCTCCCTGCACCTTGGCTCTGTGTTTTGGAAGTGAGCTGGCCTTCAGCTGACCCTGGGTCACCTCGGGTGCTCCAAAAAATTTGCTATGCAGATGAAGGATTGCAAAGGACTTCACAGAGAGGGCTCATAGTAGCATGGCTAATCACCAAGCAGCTTTGGAACACATCACCTGGAGCAGGTCCTGAGCAAAAACAGTGTTCATGGCCTTGGTATTCTTGACCCAGGATGGGAAGATTATTAAAATACTCCTTATTTTACCTGTATTGCTTTGCAACACTGACTGTCAGGAGACTGTGGCATAGTGGAAACTCTGGAATTCTTTCTTGGTGGTTTAAAGATATGGTGCTAAGCAGTTTCTTCTGGTAAAATATTTTAAGTGGTGACATAATTTCCTTCAAATAACTATCATTTTCAAACCTAATAAAAGTGAGAGCTTTATGGCCTGTGTTAACTCAAACAGCCCTTTGGAGAATGTCTGACATTTTATGAATACTTATTGTCTTGCTTTTCTACCTGCTCTTAAATAATGAAAACCCTAACACCTGGAAACATGGAACTATGTTGAGAAGGAAGATCTAACACTTAGCACTGCCTGGAATATCAGGCATCAGACTTTCTCATTCTAAACAATATAATTCTAACAGGGCTTGCAAGTATCAGGAAATCTTTATCTCAAAGCTGCTGGAGGAAATGTTCAGGATTCAGTGGGTGAGTGCACTCTGGCTGATGAAATACTGGAAAAATCCACCTCCCTGTGCTGGAAATTTGGGTCTTGAAAAGCCATAGGCAGCATGGTTGCAAATGGCTCTTGCAGAAGCACAGTGTGAAAGATTGCATTAAATTCTCTCATGGGAATGAAGTGGTATTTCAAATATAATACAATAAAAGTCGAGTTCAGTGTCTGATCTCCTTTTACTTAGCTGACTATATCTGCTATCTGACTTGCTATGTGGAAAAGATGACACTTTTCTTTCCCCCAACCATCTCACCTCTCTTTAATATTTTTTTTCCTTGCAAACAGCCCACTATAGTATTTACCTATGTAAAAACCTAGGGAGAATGCTAGAGCATGGCTGCATTTAAAAAGCAATACAACTTCTCAATTTATTAAGCAGAAGGAAGGTGAATTTTTAATGCTAATTTGTTGAATGTATGACAAATTGTAATGCAAACTTGCAGAACAATTAAGACATAATTATTGAGAAGTGAAAGTCTAGCAATGAAACTTCTTTGAATTTTGCATTTTTTAAACACACAGAGTTGAATCCTGGAAATCTTTCTTTGGTAGAAATACTTGTGTGATAAAAGTTCAGTAAATGTCCCTTTATCCAAATGCATTTCCCAGATGACAGGGAAGATAAAATGATCAAGCCAGCCCAGAAGTGTTGTATTTTCAAGAATAAAGTGACTGTTGAATGAGGGTGGGTTTGCAGAGCTGTACTGAGAGACTGCAGTCACAGCTGGCTGGGAGATGGACCTTGGGGCTGAAGCACACGGAGCTCCTCTGCTTCAGGTGGGAGTGGAAAATGTTCCTTTTGGTCGTGCTCCTGCAGGCACAGCCCATCATTTGCTCCCATTTTTGCTCTGGGACCTGTGTACATCTCAGACAGAACTGAGGACCAGGGCCCTCAGGACCCTTCACCTCCTGTTTTTGCCCAGCTGAATCAGCAGGGTCACAGTACAGCTCTCCATGATTCCTGAAGCAGAGCTTGTCACGGGGCCGTAGATCACTGCCATGATTCACTGTTGGGTTTTTCTGGCATGAAGCAATTAATTCTAGATAAAGAACTTCAAAGACTGTCTTAAAATCACGGTAGGGTAACATGTAACAAAACCTTTTACTTGTCAGAGAGCATTTACAGACTAAACATTGGGGACCACGCCCTTCCCTCCAAACCACAAACATCTTTGTGGCCAGAGATGGCAAGGTGTTTTGCAGCCCAGCTTCATTAAATCAGTCAGAAAATCTTCCTCGGCCTCTCAGGAGAGGATCTGGGCATTATTGCTCAACAGCACAACTGAAAACGCTGGCCCCAGGCACTGAAGTGAAGCAACTCGATGTTGTTTTGCACAACCTCAGTCTGTGCTTGCAGATGGCTTTGTGCAACAGTAGCTGTCCCAGGATGATAGCCATGATTTGTGTCTTGTATGCCTATAAACCTATCAGTTGAGGGAGTTATTAATGATCAAAACCCATCATTCTCATCAATCTGCTGGATGCTCAGTCCGTTGATTGCGCTCAGGAACCTCTTGGAAAGGTGTAAAGCAGGAGCACAGTCGCTGTTGCATAATGAAACCATTATGTAATGAACGTGTAATTATGTAATGCATACATAACGTTAAATGTTGCCAAATGTTAACTGTACGAATCACTAGAGGGCAGATTATAATCCCTGCTGGGTCCTTCCCTGCTCGCTGCCCGTGGCACGGGGAGGGAGCAGCTCCCAGCAGCGGGTGGGGGACAGAGGGACCAAGGCTCAGCCCTTCCCAGCAGAGAGCAGGGACAGGGACAGGGACAGGGACACACAGCCCCAGGGCAGCAGGGCAGGTGGAGGCTGCACCCTCCTTCTGAAACAAAGGGCACCACTCCGACTTTGGGCAGAAATCTAAGTTATTGCTCTTTCTGGAAGTATAAGAATGAGGCTCTTTACCTTGTTTCCAGTTTATGGCAGAATCAAAGCTCCAATCTAATAATAGTTAATTGTGATATTATAGCTAATTGTATGCCAAAATGTTTGCAGGATCAAGGCATTAATGATTATTGTATAACCTCACTGGCATTTAAATGTGCACCATGTCTCCTCCTTTTTGTTTTTTTTCTTTGTCCTTTCAGAGTTTATGCAAACATGTATATTAGTGTAAATTCTCCCCAGTAGTAATTTATAAGAATTTATATTTTAAGCTCACTTGAACCCCACGGCCCACTTTTAGACTTGGTTTTGGTGTTGTCATAAAGTCATGCTACCTATCACAGCCAGAACAACCATGGGAGGATCTGCTGTGTGCTATTTAACTGAAACAAATCAAAAAAAAGAGTTGAATGAAGTTTGAGATCAAGACAGCTCTCGTCTTTTCCTCCAAACTGTGGCATAATGATAAAATCAGTAACGTTTCAATTCTTTGGATTTTTAAAGTAGAGAGAGACTAAATATAGACATGGAGGCCTCTTGCTCAACCTGCTGACCCTGAACCAAGTGACTGCAGGTTCCACTGACAAGAGCCCCATTGTCCTTTTCATTAATCAGACCCACTGAGCCAGGTAAATCTTTAAACAAGATGAATGGGCAGCATTTTTAAAAAGTAAAATAATTCACTAGGCTTTGGATGTGTTTCTCTTTAATTAGTTTGATGAGCACAAAGTCTGAAGCCTTGTCAAACACCCAGTATTAACTTCTGGTGCTGACCTAGAAAAGGAGCGTTGCAGAGGTAAGAAAATGGGCAGGTGAAACTAAGTGAATAAGAGATCTTTTTTTTGTGAAGGCCTTTTGCCAGATGAAAAGAATCATTACCACAATGATACTTCTAATTATACTGTCATTAGGGTACTAGTGCAGGTTCCTATGGTGCATGAAGCTTTCCCTCTTTCAACAACTTGATCCAAAAAGGGTAAAATACAGGTATTAACCCTTTCACGGGCAATACAGCTGAATATTTAGGCAAGCTACAAGAACATATTTTATTTTATAGTCAAGTCATAATATCGTTGACATTTCTGGAAAATTCACAAGGGTTTTTTTTTTTTTTTTTTTTAATTCTAGTAAACAATTCTGAAGAGTAGATTACCTGGCCACTGTGCACTCTTGCCAGAGGCCAAAGGTGAAGAAATGATGACGTGTGTTTCTCAAGGTAGCCAAAAGGGAACGAAAATGTGCTTTATGGTTGATCTAATTGTTGCCTGACTGGAAAATGTGAGGTGAAGTTTCTGGCGCTGAGTTGTCCAAGCCACTGAAAGGAGCCAAGAGCAGATAACACACTGGGCTGCAGAAAACAGAGCTGTTCAAGGTCACTTTCAACTCCTGAAGCAGCTGTTTAATCTATGAGGTGAAAAATACCTGCATTTTTTTATAACTTGCAAGCTGCAGATGATGCTATAACGTAACCTCAAGGTTTTCTCTTTACTTTGGAGGACTTATATTCAACTCCTGTATCCAAAATGGATATAAAATCACAAGCAGCTACAACCCAGGTATTAAAAATTAGGTTCTCTTAGATGTTTTTATAAGAAACCTCCTACCTAGTGCTTATATGGTCCTAGACTTTGGATCCCAGGTCCAAGTTGACTCAGCACCCTTGGCTAAAACTTGCTCTGTCCAGGGCAAACAGCGGATTTCTCAGTTCTGGATGGATTTTAGCTCATGTTTTGTTCTCCAGGAGCTGGTGGTGGGACCATAGCCTGTTCTGGCAGTATGGAACAAAATCCTGCCATCTGCAAGGTGACCAGGGCAGGGCACTTGGACCCTTGGGGTTCCACATGTGCAGGGTTACTCAGAGTGTAAGGTAGGTTACAGCTCTGCCATCAGCTGTCCCCACACAGGGGCTGCTCCAGGAGATCCAAAATTAGAAGCCCATCATCAAAGCAAAGGCAGAGATGTCCAGAAGAAGGAATCTTGGAGCTCTGAATTATCCCTGAGGCAGATGGCCTCAATGCTGGGATGAGATGAGAGTTTTCAGTGCAAGGAATTGAGCAAGGCCAGCAGGTCAGAAACCGCAGCAGCAAAACGCATAAAGGCAGAAGGAGAACGGGCAGCCAGGAAGGGAGATAAATTTCCACCAAATGGGGGGAAAATAACACCATTCCTGCATCCCTGACATTCTGTGATGCTCAGCCAGCCACGCTGCAGTTCCATGACACAGCTCATAGCAGTTTAACGTGAGAATGTGGCTGTGGAGGTTTTGTGAAGCCCAGAAGCTTCTCTTTGATGAATAAGCAGTTATTAGCTCTTTTGAGACTGGGCACCATTTGGATAATTGGGGAGTGGACTGTGACCTGAAGTACTGATAAACTGGAGGGAAATAATTCAGAATTCTTTTCAGTTTTACTCCATACTGCTTTCGTTTCATGTTCACACAGCTCAATCTAAAACATGAGTCATTATTTTCATAAGAGAAATCATAATAGGCATAATTTGAAGGGAAAAAAAAGTAGTAATACTTGTTAATATGGGCAGAATTCAATTAATAAAAGCCAAACCACATACTGTGGCTGATTTGTTTCTAAAATATCCTCTTTTCTATTTTAATAGGCAAATATGTCATCTATTGTGGTCAGTCTTTTAAAAAGACAACAGGCTTTATCCTTTCTGCCTCATTTTTTAAATCTTTGGGATTCTCCACAACTTAAAAACAAAGGGCCTGGTCCTTTATGCCTGAAACTGGTGGGGCTTCTGTCTAAAATCAAGTGTGACTTCATTTATGGTCATAAAGCAGTGCTGGTTTAAGTGATGTTGCAACACTGCCTGGCAAGTACAGAAAAGAGACCTTTTCACAGGACATTAAAAGAAAAAAATCTGGGAAACTTCAGTTCTAGCCCTTTGTAAACAGATTTCCAAGTGGAGGAATTGCAATACTGCATTCAGCATGAACTGCAAAATGACCTCAGTTATGTCCTGTCCAGTCATTTGGTCCTGTTCAGTTAATAAGTGCAAAATGTTTTCAAATTTCTTAGACAGTGTTTGTCAACATTTATGGGGCCTCTTCTTTGTATAATCTCTCCAGAAAAGTAGAGTTTAATAAAGAACACTCAGATTTTTTAAAATTTTCTTAAAACACCTGTTCTGCTGATGTTTTTAGATTTTTAGGTGATTTTGCTCTCATTTTTTAAGTAAAAAGGAGATATGAAACTTATTTTTGGCATAATTAGAAACCTAAAATGTAAGTTTGCTCGCTGAAAACTATATCTTGGAGTTCTTTTGCAATACAAGTTAATTAACTGGATTTAGATATTTGCAAGATGATATATTTAATGGGATTACTGCTCATATAATGTTCTCAGTGACTGATTTGGAATCCAAGCTCGGGGAACAGAATACTGAATTTCCAGCTCTTTGAGAGTTAATGTTGTGTTAAGAGAAAGTACAATTTGAACCTTATTGTTGATGAATAGCCAGGTTATTCTGGTGAAATGGAGCCGGGGCCGACAAGGGCTGCACGAGGCAGATGGGGGAGAGTGACATTCCTGCCGGGGCTGGGGACACGGGGACACCCCCGCCTGAACTCCTGGCAAGTTCAAGGCAATTGCAGATCTCCTCCAAGCATAATGGCCCTTTATTCAGCCCCTGTCTCCCAGGTAGGATCAATTAGATGCTCCGGGTTTTGGGCTTAAAAATAAACACTCGTGTTTTCATTTGTGTTTAGAATGGAAATGAAGATGCATTTTTTTGCTGCCTGTCGTGGTTTGAAACTGCTGTTATTGCATTTTTTCAAAATATTGTCTTTCAATTAAAAAAAAAAAGGGGGAAAAGTTTAATGATAACTCGCTCCGGGAAAAAAATACAGTAGTCCTGACAAAGAATATTTCCATGTGCCAATATATCCCACATTAGTGTCTATCTTCTTTTTAAGGCAAATATATTTCTGTGTGTCAATTTGGTTCACTACAATGTTAGAGTTTCGCACCCAGCACAGGATTTCTCTAATGAATATGATAATTTAAATCTCATGATCAGAGTACCACTTTTTAAAGAAATTTGAACATTTTTTGTTTAAATGCTATTAAGTGTTTCAATATTAGCTCAGTCAAATAACTATTAGATTGGGGAATCTCATTTTAGTGGATGGCTGTGTAACTCTACAGTTCTTCTATATTGTAATATTTCTAAAAAGTAATTCATAAGTAAAATGATAATTCATGTTTAACCAGCATCGATTTTAAAATTTAACCAATGTTCAAAAGCTCCAGTGAATTCAAATATCTCAACATTTTTATTTGTGAGATTAATTTTAATTTTAAGCTTTGCTAAAATGAAGTCTAAAAGAATTAAGTGGATAAGATTGTTCAGTTCACAGTGGCTCACCAGTGCCCGTGCTGGAATGCAGACAAAAATCCCACAAAGAGAGGGATGTACATACCTGCCTTTTCCCCGAGTCAGAGCTAAAATACCTTTGGAAATGATGTGGTTTCGGTTTGTTTATGTTTTCTTTTCACCAGTTTTAGCTAATTTCGTATTACACATTTTGCCTTTAACATAAAAGCCTTGGTTTAGGTGTGGTTATGTGCTCAGGTCAGAGGGTTTAGGGGACACAGATGAGAAACAAAGTGAAATTTCCTCGCTGTGCAAAGCCAAATGTGAGCGGTCACCCAGAGTCCTGCCAAGGCAACCTTGAAGTCTAGAGTTTTACATGATTATTAGGTTATAAGTGTTTCATTCTAAACATTTTAGCACTGGAATAAACAGCTCTTATTAAGCTAAATTTAGTTCTGTTCTATTTGTGAATGCATAAAAATAGGCCTGTTTATTTTTCAGGATTTGTCCGTAGTCAAGACAACTGTGAAATGTGCCCCATACTACGGGGCAATCTCTAAATAGACCACAAGAAATTAATGGCTTACAGAAACCTCTTAAAAGATTCTAAGCTCATATATTTGTGAACTTAAAATATGTTGTTCTGTGATGTACCAGCAGAGGAATTTGAATTGTGCCATTATATTCCTGTCCTGCAGCATGGTGTTTTTGCTTCTAGCCAGGGCTTTCACTGATGCAAGCCCAGATACTGCATTTCCTTGACTGAACACCAATGCCACTGTATGAAGGGGAATTCCCAACCTGAAAAGGACTTTTTTTCTCAGTTCTTCAAATTATCTTCAATTTACCCTGTGCATATCGTGCACCATAGGTGAAAAAAACAATCACAATTTTTTTCCAAGCGTCAAAGTGATATTGTGAGTTTAAAAAGCCAGGATTTTCAAATCCCAGCTGGTTGTGGAAACAGCACAGCAATTTAGCACGTCCAGGAGTGGCACTTGCAGTGGCACTGTGGAGCATAAGGAACATTTTGGGTGGGCAGGGATCAGGGAATCTGCTGCCATTTGCGGAGGGCTCCAAAAAAGCACTGGTGGGGCTTTACTTTGGCTCTCAGTATGTGGAATTAGTGTTCCCCAGGATGGAGCCACAGCCACAGGCACAGACAGCAGGGAGATAATGAACAAATGCTCAGGAAAAAGAGGTGGTTTGACCGAGGGATGTGAATGAACCAGGCCGGGGATGGAGGGTCGATTTTGACAGTGCTGGTACCAGATGTGCTTGGGGAGTTTCTATCAGCTGAGACTAACACAGTTGCTTGTGCAGGGAAAGACATATTGCAATTAAGCCCCATTAATTTGATTAGTCTGTTGTTAAAAAGGAATGTGAAACGACGTCAGACTGGAGAAGGTTTTAAGAGAGCATGTACCAGATATGCTGCCTCAGAACACATCTTTTATCAGAACTGAAATACTTTGCAAAGTCAGGTGTTGCCAGAATGGCTCCAAATGTTATGACAGAAAGAAAATATATCTTTTGGGATGAACTGATGATGCTGTTTTGGCTTTTCAAGTCAACTTTCTTTTTTTCAGTATCCCGTTCCATTGCAAGCTGAACTGAAGCTAAGTCCAGCAAAGCATCTGAGTCTGAATTAGTGTAATAATTCTCCATTTGCAGAAAGAACAGTAACTTCAAGCACATCTTGACAGGTGTATTGTACAACTTTCTTCTATCTTACATCTTCTCTCCACAGAGAAGTGAGAAAAATACAGAGTTGTACTATTGTAACGGCAACATCTGAAAGTACAAAAAGATGTGCTGCTTTATTAATCAAAGAACAATGTGATTCTGTACTAATAGCAGTTTGGAAAACACAAAACGAAGCTGGAGCATTTGTTAAATTATCATCCATGACACATATTAATTGTCAGTGCTCTCCAGGAATTAATTGATCTGAGCGTGGGATCTGGCAGCTATGGCAGACAGGGATGCTCTTCTCTGAGGAGAGGGAAGGTGCAAGCTGGCAGCATTCTCAGGCTCCTCCATTAGTGGCAGGAATTGTTTTCCATACTCATCATTTACCCTCACAAGGAGCCACTGGAGATCCTTGGATCAGGCCTGGGAGCAGTTTGATATTCGCTGTCTCAATTTCAGCCCAAACAGAGCACTCAAATGGAGGAGCTCATTGGGAATGCATCTGGCAGCCCTGGGCAACCAGCTTTTCCCAAAATGAGAGCCTGTGGAAAGCAGTTTTCATCTTCCAAAGCCACTGGCCTTATGGACTTCAGCACAAATAAGTTTCCAAATAATGAACCTGCAGTTCAGTTTCTGGCCCAGGCGAACGAGCACACGTTAAGTCATTCAGAAAGGAGATGAAAAGCTCACATTCAGGATGCATTAATCTGAAAACAAGTGTACTTTTGTGTCTGGGGAGTATTATTTTCATTGCCATCAATTTAGAACATAGATAGACTGTGATTCTAGCTTCACTATCAGGTTGCCCCGCAGGCTGAGACCCCTCCCCAGGCCACTCTATTTAATTTAGACTAATCTAAAGCTAAGTGAAACTTTGTACCCTCTCTGATTTCTTCCTATGATGGGGAACACTCTGATTTCCCCTTCCCCAGTGACCTGCTCGGAGTGGCTGGAGGAGCAGGGGAAGGAGAGGAACACAGGAAAATGCCCCCAGGTAAGGGGAATTATTTCTGCCAGCTGACAGCCTGTGAACAGATGGATGGCAAAAGTGTTCAGCCACCCTAGCAGTTTTTGTAAGTTTGACTTTTCCTTCACTTTTACACTGTCCTTTTGAAGGCAGCCTTTGGTACACTAATTTTTCAGTGCATTGCAAGTACTGACAGATAAATCTCCCACGGAGCAGAATGAAGTCCAGTAATTTTGCTGCTCTTACACCTTTCCTGTGCCCCTGCATTTGCAGTGAAATTTAATGTGGCAGGAATTGGGCCCCGTATTTTTTGTTGGTTTCTTTGAGGGTTCCTTTTATTTTTCGTGAAGTTAAACCCTCAGCAAATTGAAGGAATGAGTGGAGGAACGTGCCCTGAGGGGACAGTGTGCATCCCTCACTCTCAGCCTCTCTTTAGAAGGTTTTAGAGCTGGAAAGGGAGAAGGGCTTGATGCGAGTGTGTGGGACCCTTCATGGACAGGCATAAATTCAGAGCTGAGCCTTCCTGTTCACCGAAACACACAGCGAGCAGGATATGGGGATGTCCCACAGTTGTTGAGCCACTCTAATATAATTAATTTGACAGCATTTGCAGTCTTTTTTCTAGAAAATTTTCATTTACCATAGCTGTGCAACTCCTTAGGAGATTTAATGACATCAATGTCTATGTGAGAATCTGATGTCAGGACAGCTTTAGTGACTTTGCTGCATCTTTTCTTCATGTCCTTTGAAATTTATAGACTCATCCAGAGAAAGACTCTTGCTATAATTTATGTAACTCCTCATAATTGAGGTTGGTAACATTATTTATTATTATTATTAATTTATTTTTATTATTATTAATAATAATAATTTGGTTTTTTCCTTTTCCTTTTTTTTTTTTCCCTTTTGTTTTGTAACCCCCAAAATGACTTTCTATGGATAAACCAAGTGAAGAAAACAAATTCTGCCCAGTAACGATCCCAAAACAAGAATCACTCAGCAAGCAAGACATAAAGATTCAGATTGTCATTTGATTTGGCCTCTCAAACTTCTTGTTCAAAGAAGTCAGGAGAGGCAACTGCCTGCGACTCTTAATGTTTTACAAAGCAAAATTTTGGGAATCTGTTCACAAGCCTGAAAAAAGATCTGCAGCAGTACTTATTTTAAATGTGTCAATTAGTAAATTTGGATTACTCTATCAATAACCAATAAATAAAACATTGTGAACAAGAAATAAAGGTTAGTCTGAGTAGCTCTTGGAAAATATGTTTAAACTGAAATGTTTAATTCTTAAAATGGAGCAGTGTGGAAATGTTCAGCAGGTCTAAAAAGATACTGCTAATGAAAATTTTCCTGAAGTCTTTGGCTCCAGTGTTTCCATTACAAAAGTGTTAGATGTCATGAAATTATTAAACTGATCAGTTCTAATTGACCTTAGATTTTAGAGGGGAAGATATGTTAAGAAAAGAGAGGTCCTAAATTTACCTCCTGGATGCTGCTGGGCCTGGTTATGCTTCTCATACACAATTGTGGTTTTCTGATTTAGACTTGCCATGCCAAAAAAAAAAAAAAAGTCAGCAAAAAAAAANAGTGGAGGAACGTGCCCTGAGGGGACAGTGTGCATCCCTCACTCTCAGCCTCTCTTTAGAAGGTTTTAGAGCTGGAAAGGGAGAAGGGCTTGATGCGAGTGTGTGGGACCCTTCATGGACAGGCATAAATTCAGAGCTGAGCCTTCCTGTTCACCGAAACACGCAGCGAGCAGGATATGGGGATGTCCCACAGTTGTTGAGCCACTCTAATATAATTAATTTGACAGCATTTGCAGTCTTTTTTCTAGAAAATTTTCATTTACCATAGCTGTGCAACTCCTTAGGAGATTTAATGACATCAATGTCTATGTGAGAATCTGATGTCAGGACAGCTTTAGTGACTTTGCTGCATCTTTTCTTCATGTCCTTTGAAATTTATAGACTCATCCAGAGAAAGACTCTTGCTATAATTTATGTAACTCCTCATAATTGAGGTTGGTAACATTATTTATTNCTCCCCATAATGCTACACTTGCTCAAATGAGCATGGAGCAGTCATGCAGCATGGGTTTTTTTTTTCAGTATAATTTTCTGACTGTTCTTAAAAATGCAAACCCACAGACAGCCTGGCTACTACTTATGGGGAGACACAACAATGAATTAGTAGTGCTACTTTTGGGAAACAAATGTAACTTTAATGTTGACATCCTATTTATCCCCTGTTGAGAAAGAAAGTATTCTGTGTATTGAAATGATGAATTATAACCGTTAAACAAAAATGTAATGCGTTTGTTACAGCCACCAAGTAGACAAATTACCATTATGCTGTGCAAGTAATACTTTACAAACCCATTTGTCACACAGGAGAGGTGTCATATGCAATCTGATTCACCCGGCTTAATGTATGAAATGAAACCTCCATTTTCTTCAGCAGATGTAAAACAATAACAACTAGCTTTCATTCCAGAACCAGTGATGAATACTTTGTTTTCTCAACAAAGCAAACAAATAAAAATTCAGCATCTCGTGTGCATTTGCAAAAAAAAAAAAAAAAAAAATTCAACAAAAAAAAAAAAAAAAATCTTATTTTTGTCTGGTGGCTCCCAAAACTCGCACAAACAAGACTTTTATGTGTGTGAAACTGCCAAACTGGAGCCAGGGTCGGAACTCTCAAGGGGCTGAATATTGAGCAAAAGAGAGAAATGAAACAGCTGAGTTACTACGCTGAGAAACATATGTGGTACATTTACACATTTACCAACATTCAAAAGATTTTCTGATATGTAGCTGCTCTCTTGAAAATTATGTACGTGGTTGTCTGGAGTTGCACCAGAACTGCAGGACCTGTTTTGGCTTCTCAGGCAAATTATACAGAGTTGCAAAGAAGTTTATAAATGAGTATTTAACCCTTAGAGAGAATCGTTTTTGGAGGAACTCTGACAGCCTAGTGGAGGAATAACAAGTCCTTTGAAAACTGTTTGCATGTATGTGCCCAGGACTGCAAAGCAGCCTTTCTGAAGTAGAGTATTTTTATTATACTTTGTATTAAAAGAACCAAAGAAATTATCTTGAAACAACAATGATATTGTTGCACCTAGTAAAGCCAAGAAATTCAAGGTTATGTCTGACACTGATCCTAATCGATGGAGCTGACAGCTCTTACTCTAAACAACCACTTCATCACTTCCACCTCAATCATCTGAAATCTTTTATTTCAGTGAATAATGTGTGCTTAAATTAATCAGGCATGCTACCCTCACAAATCCCCCTGCACGTCCTCTCCTGGAGAAGTAAACAGACACCAAACAGCCCTTCCTGAGGAAAGATTCTCTTTTCCATGGCAGAAAACAAATATTTCCTCCAAATTCAAGAGAATGAGATGGGTTTAAAAGTGATGTATTTGCAGAGATTTTGACCCTTTATCCTGAAATGGAGAGCTCTGCATGGTGGTAGGTAGTAACTAGGACTGCATAACTCTCCTCCCATTTCATTTTCCCAGGTGTATTTATTTGATCCGTGTTTCATATTTAAATACACAGCACTTGTTTTATGTTGAGAGAAAACTGCGTTATTAAATGATGGCAGGAGAAACTAGAGTCAGAAACAAAGGAAACAAATACACTTGAATTATGCTGCAGACAGCAGGAAAGAAAAGTTCTATAAATACACACAGAAATTAGTCTGTCGAAAAAAAATGCATCGAGGCTTGGTGAAAACATCGCTGACACCAAAGGAAATTGTTCACATTGGCTGTGGGTGAACACTGAAATTCAGGTGCCACCAGCACCAGCTCCAGTTGGTGATTTCCACCCCCATCCCTCCTGCTGCCCACTGCTGCAGCAGGATTCTCCAGCCTGGTTTGGAAACTCAGTCAAATCTCTTTTTTACCAGACAGGAGGCTCTGAAGCACCTTCTGCAGGGAGGGTCCAGTGCTCTGATTCCTGAAGTGTTCCTCTGGTCTGCACCAGGGGAATTTGGCCAGAACCAGGGTTCACCCTCCTGCTAAGTGCTCCCAAATGAGGCTTCCACCTTTTTGTGCCCCCTCCTATCTCCCTGTCCCCTCCTCCTCCACTGACTTTTCTCTGGGGGTCAAGATAACACATGAACCTTCTCTAACCGTGGCCTATCTAATTCCAAATGGACAGTTGGGTGTTGTTTTTGTTTTCTTCCTATCTGTCCTTTCTCCTTTTCATTCAGGTTGCTCCATTTGTTGCTATCAGGTGGGTTTTTTCCCCATAAATATTCTCTTTCAGCTCTTGATACCTCTTTTTGTTACCAGAGTCATACGTTCTGCCCCTTCTCACAGCAATCTCATGACCCTCAGGTAATATACAGTGCTAAAATAGGTGAAGTCCTCTCTCTTTCCCCAGCCAGCACCCAGTTTCCAGCCCTGCTGATGTTGTGTCAAGTTAAGATGAGTTCCACAGAAAAGATAGTCCTTTCTCTGTGGTAATTTAAGATGGGGATTGAGAGCCAAGGGTGCAATACTTCAAGAACAGCTCTTCATGTAACAAATCCAGTTTGACTGTGAGGAGCACAGAGTAACCTTCAAGCATTTTGTCAGAGATTCAAAAGTGTCCTGAGAGGGTGGAGATTATGCTTCTACAATCAAAGTCTTAAAATACAAGCATCTGACTTTTTTTGGTTTTTATTTTTTTTTTTTTCTTTACTTTGTCCACGTGGCACGCAAAGGTGCAAAGAAATAAAAACTGAGCTTGATGACTGAGTGGTATGACCCTGCTTCTTGCTTTTAATACAATTGAAATTAAAACCTAGAAACATGTTAAAAGAGAAAGGTCTAAGGCTCACCATCTCATGGCTACAAGCATCAAAGTTCTGCTGAGGATGGAATTTTCACCAGAAATTGAGAAATCCTGGAATTTCAAAACTCGATACATCATTGAAATACTGGTGTCTGGTGAATGCCACTCTGTTCAGGTCCCTCTGGTAAAAATGCCAATCCTGTCACTGCTAACTTCCACTCAGGTGTGTGGTCATACCTGCTTTTGGCTGAACTTTGTGTCCAAAGTCATTTTCTTTCACCAGGAAACAAAAATTTTCCATTATACCACTAGAGGATCAGGTCCTCACATATTTACTGCTGCTTTAGTATTTTAAATAATCCAGAAGTTTAGATCTATCCAAGGGAAAACTTCATTTAAAAGTCTGACAACAGCTTTAAATGATTTTTTTTCCCTTACTAGAAGGGTATGGATTTTTTAAAGTCCAAAAATATGTTTTACCATTTTAGATAAAATTCCAGCTGTTGTAATGAAACAGGACAGTGAAGAATCCCTTTCTTAGCTGTCTTGGCAATCAAACTGCTACACAATGATGGAAATCCTATCATGACAGCTCCAAGTGGAAGATGTATCCATGTGTCACAAGTGGTGATGTGTTAGTAAATACCATATTCATGTTCTTTTTAATTTCTTAAGAAGGTCCAAGAGGAAATGATGGAAATTATGTTTAGTCCTGAATTTAGCTTCACATTGTGGAAGAACAAAAATTAAAGCTCACCTAAACACAGAGGAAATGCAACCAATCGCAGCTGAAGGATTAGTAAAAAGTGTTAAAAATATTATATGAAAGTTTTAATTACACAGAAAAATTATAAAATGCCCAGTAATTACAGTATATTGATTCCATTTTTTTTTCTTGAAATGCTAAAACTATTTCAACACACACAGAATCAATAAACATAATTAAAATATGAGCTCATCAAAACAGTAATTAAATGTACTTAACAGCTTTTGTGGCTTTTCTCCATATGGTTACTGTGGGAGTGTGAATCTGGCTTGCTAGATAAATGTAACAAAATAAAGTGAAAGCCTGGGAAAAGATTACTGTGGTATCATAAGCAAATACAATAAAGTCTAGCTCTATAATAAGTTCCAATAAATCAAAAAGTTGACAAAGAAAGCAGTGTTTACAATTATTAGAGAGAAATTCTGGAGGTTTTATATTTTTATAGGATTAACACTATCATGGACTTAATATAGAAGCCAAATCAAATCTTTTTTTCCATCATTAAAGCTATCCTACCAGAAGATTTCCTGTTCAATGAAAGGTGTTAGGAAACTCTTTGGGCTGGCTGGTGTTGGTGACAAATCTCTTGCCAGCTGTCATTGAGGGGGCAATTCAGCTCCAGGACCCAGCACAGCTGCTTGGAGCTGCCCTCTGCAGCAGCAAATCTCTCTCCAGTGATGGATAAAGCATCTGGTAACAAAAAGAGGTATCAAGAGCTGAAAGAGAATATTTATGGGGAAAAAACCCACCTGATAGCAACAAATGGAGCAAGCAGAAAGGGAATTTGTTGCTGTTGTCCCAGGGACGACGGACAAACGACATAGACTTGATCCAGGAAGAAATGGAATTATTTATTAATTTACAGACCCGTTTATATCTCTTAGTTCACTTGAGTGGCGTAGGGCCATTGGTCCCTGACCATCCACCTCTCAGGCATGATTGGTGAAACCCTACAACACCCATTTCAAAACATTTTCCCAAAGAGCCACAACACACTTGGCAAACAAGCTGCAGGTGTTGAGACAGAGAACTCGTTTACAAAACCGTCTCACTGTTTCTCATGGCTCGGGGGAGAAAGACAAAAACTCACAGAATACTGCAGAGAGCTGGGAGATCTCGCTCCTGAGAGCTTTTCAGCATCCACAGGAAATAGGTGCTTAAAGCAGTGTGGGGATGCTGCTCCACCCTTCTCCCTTCCTCCTCCCTGGGCACATGTGCAGCATCATAAATAACAGAGAAAAATCAACGGGCAGTGCTTTGGAAAGAGAAATGTGGCCCAGCTCTGGAATGATTCCCTCAGAAAACACCACGGGCACCTGTGGGCTGTGCAGCTCCTCCTCCTGCCTTTCCCGGAGTCCTCACATCTGTCCCTGCCGTGTCCTTGGAGACCCTTGGAAGTTTGGGATTTCAGTGCCATTTTTGCATCGCTGCCGTGACAGGCACATGCTGATCACATGCAGTGTGTGCATCTTCTGTGAGGATCATTAAAAAGTTTGCAGAGATGTTAAGGGAACCCTTACCACCAAGGCAGATATTGTGTAGCCAAAACCCAAAAATATTACAAGTGTGATGACATGGTGACACGGCATGACTGCAAATGTAAAAAGTGACACAGATGTATGTTTCTAGAGCCCCACTGCACAGGCAGTATTGATGACATTGGCTGCATAAATAAACTTATTGCTGCCTCCTGTTTTCCCCAAGCACCTCCTGACCTGTGCAAACAACTGCACTTCACACTGTGATGCCTTGCAGAGATTGTCACAATTTCCTCAGCAGCTCGTGGCCACCAGCAGACCTCACATCTCGCTGTTTTCAAAATGGGAACCTTCATTTTAAAAGCTTTGTTTAAATCCACTCCCAAATCCCTAAAGCCAAATAAACTCAGAGGAAGGAGGAAGACATGCATTACGATTCCTTGCACACTTTTCCAGAAGCAGTCACTGGTGCTTTTCCTCAGGCCTCACCACACAATCTGTGTCCTTCTCTGCCACCCCACAAGCTGAGAAAAAAAATGCTTTAACTTGGTGGAGCAGAGCAGAAAGGTTAATAACTTTTAAGTCAGGAACTCCTTTAAGAAACAGGAGGATTTGGTAGCTAAATAGGTGTTGTTAGGGAGGGAATCCTGTTCCAGTTGTGCACACCCTGGCTGTACCTTCCTCTGGAACAAGGCAGCAGCACATGTGGCACAGCAGATCCCAGTCCCCAGCCCATTTTGGAGTTTCAGCACACTTCAGGAGGACAGGAAGATGTGACTGCTTGGATTTTTGCTGCCATCAATCACTGACAATATTTCTTTTTACATTTGTCACTCTTTACAGATACTAAATAAACCTTTTTCTCTAAATGAGTCACTTTTTCTCCCCTTTGCTCTTGAGAGCAAGTAATCTGTCTATAAATAAGATGTGGGCCTTAACTCCTGAAATTCCAGTGTCACTTTTTAAAGATTTGCATAGGACTTGAATCGTGGGAATAGAATTAGTGGTATTCTCTAATGAGAGAATTAAATTGTATTTAATTCTTACTTTTTCATCGCATAAGCTAATGAAAAGGTCACCTTTTTTCCCAGCTAAATCTAGTTGCTCTAAAGATGAAGATAGAAGTGTACAGCTCTCATCACCCAGGTATTTACAAAAAGTCTAAATCCTTCAAAATCCTATTTTCAAAATAAAGCACTAACTTTTCTGACTACTGTTTTAAAATTAGTCAACATGTTTCTGCCTTTAGCCAACTTCAGAAAATTTGAGTTTCTGCTTTTACACTTGAAAAATGGGGTAAAATAATGTGTTACTGGGCCTTCATATAAATTGTTTCCTGATTTTAACTAGTTGTAACATCCTATTGCCTCTTCAGGATGGTGCTACAAATTTATTAGACTCTGCATCCAGTTTCCTCATCTTGTATTATGTTGCCAAGTAGGAGACAAAATGTCTAGTAATTAAGGCTGCTTTTAAAGTTTAAGATGGCCTTTTAAAAGGCCAAGATTGAAATGGAAGATTGAAGACAAAAATATCTTTTAAGAAAATGATTAAAAGAAAAAAAAAATAAAAGGTTTATTTTAGACTTGGCCTGAATATTGAATTACAATGGATTTAAAATATTCAGCAGGCAATAATAGCTAGGAAACAAATATCTGGCAAATTAGGCACTGTAGTCCCTAGCAGGGAGCTTCATCACCCTTAGAAATAAGTTTTGCAGGCACATTGATTTTATTTTGGTCACAACTCAGCCATCTGGATGTAAGACTACTTCACTTCAGATATATATATTGTCATAGGAAAATCTGTTTAGTGGCCTGGGTTGTCTGAGTGTCCATGAACCAGTAGTGAGTTTCAATGTAGGAGCTAAAAACTTAATTAAAAAAACACAAGAAAACCAAAAACTGCATCATGATAGGGAGGCAGAAAGGGTCAATCAGTCTACTGCCTTTAGCCATTCATAATTCTGTTTAATTTTGCATAGCCTGTGATGCCAAAGGCTGTGGATGGTGCTTTATTTGCAGAAGATACAGGTGTTGTGCCTACAGCTAGACTGAATTAGGCCAGGTTCTAGAAATTCTAATTCAGGTCTCTCATGATGCCATTTTCCTTTGTAAGGCAATTTCTTTGGTATGGCTACACCTCTTATGTCACTGTGTGGTTTTACACCTGCAGCACCCTCTTGGTAGTTGAGAATGACACATAAGGGGGCTGCCAAACCCCTGCTTTTATAAGGAGAGAGGCACATCTCTTATCAGTAATTTTTAGCAACAAACTGAAGCTAAATATTTAGATTATGTAATACTGCAAAGATTTGTTTGATTAAAATTGCTAAAATTAAATTTTGATGCTACTTTATTAGGAGGTTAAACACCTTTTCATTAAATGATTTTTAAAAAAATTTACATTTATTCATTATTTGAGAAAAAATAAAGGCCAACTTTGGTGTCTTTCATGGGACCTGACTTCTGTCTGTCTTTCAGTGGTACTGGTGAGCAGCATAAACCTTGAAGCAAATGGTTTAAATATAGATTAATCTTGTGCACATCTTTTACTTGAGATGGAAATGGTGGAGAACAGTAACTAACACTGGGACAGGAAAGATGCAGAGGTAAAAAAACACCATTGACTTTTCTGGAGGTGAATGAAAGTTTTTGTGGTACACTACTGGCTTTTTATTTTCTGACAGTCTGAAGAGAACCTGTTTAGGCATTGCCAGCACAATGCCTTACAGTAAAATATGTATTCTGGGGTTTTTGAAACAATGAATTGTTTTATTTTCTCAGAAAGACTGAAACCTGACTCTTCTTTCTGGTAAAAAAACCCATATTTTAGAGGGGAAAAATAGCAACATATCAATAGACCTCTAACATTTTGGAAAAAGCACAGGGAACATATATAGTACATTAATGTCTCATGAACCTGAGCACATGGGTAGCTCTAAACAGGCCCAAGTTTTGAACCTGAGCTCTTGCAGCAGAACCTGCTCTCCCCAAACTCCACAAACATGTGCTCCTCCATGCATGGCTGGTCCCACTGGCGTCAAAGACACTACTCATGGGAGTAAAGTTACTCATGCATTTAAGTGCTTACTGGACTCCAGCCAAAATCTTAATCTTTTCCATTTAATACCCTTTTCCTAAACTGATAACAGTCTTCGAGTTTTCAGTATCATGTGCAGCAGTTTAAATAATGTAGAACCGAAGAAAAAAAGTGAAATAACAGTATTGTAACTTAAGGAGTATCATGAGATAAACAGCATAACACAGGCACAGTTCTAATAGGAGTGAGCAGTTATCTCCAAGGCAGCCGTATGTCCCTGGTCTGAAGGTAAATCGTGTCTGTCAAGGTCTGAAAAAGCCAGGCTGGGAGGAGGGGCAGCTCTGAAAAGGCAGGCACAAAATATCAGTGCAAAACAAAGTGTAAAAGAGCATATTTTATCTCAACGACAGAGCTTGAACTTAACTTGTACTGCTCTTGAACCTCAGTACAACAGGCAAAAATTTTTTGCAGAAAGTGTACAGAACTTTGGCAACAAAACCATAAATACTATTTTTGACTGCTGAGGATTTTTAAATTATTTCGATTCTCCATCAGTGTTGGGCGTTTCCAATCTATTCCCGTTTTTGCATTATTCTCTTATGATCTTACCTGTCTTTTTTTGTAGATGAGCTCTAAGTGACCCTGCAAGCCTCCATTAGAGGCATTGCATTCTTTCTCCCATTGGGTCCTAAAAAGAATATTACTTGTGCAAGAGGATATTCCATTTTCTAGAAGGTGTTTGGTTGGGTATCAGTATTTATGTAAACATTGTTGGCATGCATGTAAAGAGTAGACAAAGAGTAAAGAAGGTTTATATGTTTTATATATACGTTTTATATGTTTATGTGTTTATAGGTTTATATGTTTTTTTATTTCTGTTTTCTTCATTTCATGAGAATTCTGTGGAATGGGTAAGATTTGTCTGCGAGTCAAAAAACTTCCCTGTCCTTAAAAGAGTGGAGTGTTCTTAACCTTATCCTGCAGCTTCCAAAGTTCTCTGAATCACACAAAGCTTCTTCTGCCTCCATCCCTGCAAACAAAGACCTCGAATTCTGCTAGAGATTTTCTTTGAGAGGAGCCTAGAGAAGGAGGGATTTGATGGGCTCAGAGAAATCTATCTGTAGTCACAGTCAGAGATGGAGTTTCATAAGGACTGATGGCTTTTTGCCCAGAAATGCTTCACTGATGTAGCCCAGACTGGGACTTTTCCCAAAGGAAAAAGAGCAGGAGCAAACAGAGGGGGAGGAGACAGAGAAGAAAAGGGAGGGGGGGAAATCTAGTCCTCTTTGAATTTTTTCTTGAGAATCAAATTGTTTATCCCTGGGATTTACTCAAGGAGGAAAGGGGGAAAGTAAGAAATGAAAGTAAGATGCTGGCTGAAGTCATTATAATAGAAATTTTGCAATTTTTCATCATTAATTATCTGCATTAACAATAATGATACATCTTTGGGTGGAAAGAACTTGAGTATATATTTTGAACATGTGAGCTTATGAAAATATTCAAGTTTATAAAGTACAAAATTGATGTATCACCTTTTAAAAACGTATTTGTGTTACTGTGCCACAAAATCTCCAAGTAGATTATTCTTGTGCAGTCACATCCTGAAGTATAATATTTAAGAATATGTGTCTCAGGAGCTTCTCTCTGAACAAATCTGAAACTACTGAAGTCTGAGGATAGGTAGTGCAAGTACCTCTGTGAGAGAAAATATGATTAAAAGAGACCACGGAGATGAGAATTTTCATCAACATGGTGAGAGGAATGGATGAAAATCCCAGGAGAATAGGTGTGGTGAAAATAGTTCTTGGGGTAAATTCTGCCATAGAAATGTGCCCTATTACTGCACAAAGCCAAAGTGAATTTTAGTCAACAACATCTCTGCTAGATTTGGTATCAGACCTGCCTGTGTCAGGGAGAAGAGTGCTGAGATCCTATGACATCCCAAAGGTGTTAGAAAAGGGAAACAATTGGTATAAATACAGGAATTCAACACCAGAAATAAGATACTGACCTAATCAGTGAAATGAGCATCAAAATCAGTCATCATGCTAAAGCTTGAAGAGTCTGGCGTATCAAACAGAGCATGAATATCTTCAGGAATATGCCAGGAGCTAATTGATTTAAGAAATCTGGCTGTATATCGAGACCATTACTCATAGATAGCACGTTTTTCTGCCACACAAATTATCTTCAGTGCTCGTGGTGTCTGCTCAAGGAAAAGTTTATTTTCATTCAGTCTTTTCTTTCCCCCTGACCTCAAAGGACTAATTAACCAAGTATTAGCATGTTTCTAAAATATGACTGAATTCATCTTCTTAAGAAAGTGTGCTGAAGAATGTACCCTATTATTAGAAATGACAGGATGTATATAGGGCCATATGTTTTCAAAGGGTTTTCTGTCAGTGTTAATCAAAACGTTGGAGAACCCATGAACATACTGAGCAGCACGTCAACCATATGGATAATATCTCCCCTTTAATAGTGAGAATTTGAATTAATAATAAACACTGGAGGATAACCTAAAATGAGACAGAAACAATAATATTAAGACCAGCGAAGGAGTAATATCGCATCAGCCTGAAGACTCCTGGGTATTTTTTAAAAAATCTTTTGTGTGGTAAATCCTGGTCATGGAACTACATTCATTCATTTTTTTTTAAATTTAACTTGGAAAGGTAATGCCAAAGATGCAGTTTGTTTTTTCTGGGGTTTGCAGAGGACAGAGTTTGGCTCTCAGAGCTTGCTGTAACATGCATCAGCATCACTGGCTTGTCTGACTGTAGGTGTAGATTCCTTATTGCAGACTGTTTGTCACTGAAAAGGCACCAGAACATTTGTTTGGTGACACAAGCGTGCACAAATCATTTCATGGGCTACACAGACAGCTGCAGGGGAAAAAAAGGAATCTGTTTCTGAGTTTGCTAACCTTGGAAAATGGATTGATACTATATTATTTTGAGTAGACTTGCAAGGGTTCAACTTGACAAAATTACCTGCTTTTAAACATGATGAACTCTCTGAACTAAATGTTGAGAAACCTGCTTGAGAGAAAATTAATGTTTCAAGTGCCATTATCTGCTTCTACATCACTGACAGGAGTATATGAGAGATAAATATATCAAAAATGAAAAAAAAGTAAACAGTTATCAGGTAGACTAAGAAGCCCCACCTTGCAGTTACCCGTGAGGCCACAATCACACACATTACCACCGACTTTGGAAATCAAGGCCTTTTGACTGAAGGCAAATCTGCAGCTGGAGCTGAGTCAGGACCAGGACAGGGCTCCATTCCCTGCTCTGATTATTGGGAATTCTCCCTCTACTCCCTGGGAGTTGTTCCTGCTCCTTGGCATTACTCAGAGCTGCTGGGAGCCTCTGAGCACCAAAGCAACAAATCCAGGGACTCCCTGCTTCACCAGGAGGGTCTGAGCCTCATCCCATCCCCTCCGGACCCCAGCCCTGGCCCCTGGCCCCATCTGCCTCCAGAGGCTGCCCCTCTGCCTCAGCTGGTGACAGGATCCCGGTCCCTCTCCACTGGTAAGGTTTCCTTTCCACAGATACCAGTCCTGGCTTATTTTCCCCTTGGTTAAATGCAAAGTTACATTTGGATCTTTGACTACTCGCCCTGCGACGTAAAGCCTTGAGCTGCTGATAAAAGCAATCCAGCCTCGCCAGGGTGAGAACCTGAATCTTCTAACAGAGATAGGGGAGTGGAGGAAATGTAACTTTAAGTATTAGGAGCTGTAAATTGAGATATCCCTATTATATTATTATTAT
>VZRO01006865.1:111589-169035 GCA_013397915.1 Daphoenositta chrysoptera | reverse complement strand
GGGTGGGTTGGTTGGGCATGAGAGTTTGGCCCATGGGGATGTTGAGAAAAATCTGCCCCCCCAAAAAACCTCCCCCCCCAAGGCTTTTTTTTAACCCTCCTGGGAAGGATTTTGGGGTTAAAAACCGTGCTGGGAGAGGCACAGGGCAGGACAGGGCTGGGGCAGAGGGCTGGGGGCGAAGGGGGTCCCCCAAAGGGAAGGGTCTCGCTCGCATCCCCCCCTCCAGCAAAGCTTTTCCTGTGGGAATGGGAGGAGGAGAGGACGGGGTGGCAGCAGGGAGTGGGATGAGCCTGAGGTGGCTCTTTGGCAAGGAAAATCCTGGGAATGTGGTGGGAAAAAGCGGGGGGGGACACGCAGCCAGAGCCCCTTTAGAGGGGCTTCCACNACGCAGCCAGAGCCCCTTTAGAGGTGCTTCCACTCCGGTCTAGAGCCACGAAACCGGGAAATAATAATAATAAACAACAACAACAACAACAATAATAATAATAATAAAGAAAAAAAAACAACCCCAAGGATCTAAAATGGCAGGTACGAGAGCAGAGAAGTAGGAACAGGTCTCCAGTGTGCACCAAGGGGAGCCGAGCGGGGCGCGGATCCTCCGGCAGGCGCGCGGCTCCTGGAAGAGCATCATCCCTTCGAGGGGGGAGGTTGCCACCCCCCTGCAGTCACACATGCATTTTTTTAAAATTTCATTTTAATTTTTTTTCCCTCCAAGAAAGGAGTCTTTTTTTCCAAACTTTTTTTTTTTTTTTTCTTCCTTTTGTGGTTTTTTTTAGGTATTTTTTAGGGGTTTTTTGCGTTTTTCCGGGGCGGGTTTTTGGAATATAAAAGTCCATATTAAAATCTTTGATACCTAATTTGCTGCCGAGGGCGGGCCGTGCCCGGAAGGTGCCAGCGGGTGCTGGCCGAGGGTGTCCGTGCTGCCCCCCGGCCTCCTCCTGCTCGATCCCACAGCGGGGAAAAATGGGGAATAAAGGGTCGCTTGATTTTTATTTTCTTTTCAACCTCCTCGGAAATCAAAGTCCCGTCACAATTTGGGCTTCTCGCTCCTCCGAGAGCAGAGTGGCGCTAGAAAAATGCACTTTACACAACATCCTCTGCCAGGATTTTTTTTGTTTTTGTTTCGTTTTTTTCTATTTTTCTCGTTTAAAAAAAAAGAAAAACAAAAAGAAAAAAAAGGTCGACGAAACCCTTTCGCTTCCAAAGCTGGGAGACTCGATGCCACCTGATTGCATCTCTGGAGAGGCGTAAAAAACAGAAGTCGTGTAAGAGCCGAGGAGAATGGCCAGGGCGCCGTCACTGATCCAGGGTCACCACCTCCACCGCCTGCCCGTCCATGGTGACGGCCGTGTCCGCTATCCTCGTGGTCACCGGCGCCATCGCCACCTGCACGGGGCCGTTGCCTTGGGCCAGGCTGGTCACCACGGTCTGGTACATGCTCACCGGGATCTGCACGAGGCCTGCGGAGACAGGAGGGAACAGGAGTGGGACCGGGAGGGAGAGGAGCGGGAACGGCGTTGCCGAGGTCCCAAGGTCCCCAAGGGTTTGGGGGCTGCGTTTGTGCTGCTCCGGGGGTGGTTGGTTGGGTGGTTGGAGCTCTCCCACCTGGAGGAGGGTCCTCAGCTCGGTGAAGATGTGGAGGTGCTGGAGCAAATCCAGAGTAAGCCATGGAGATGCTCCCAGGGCTGGAGCCCCTCTGGAGCTGGGCTGGGAGAGCTGGGAATGCCCAGCCTGGAGAGGGAAATGCTCCAGGGAGAGCTCAGAGCCCCTTGCAGGGCCTAAAGGGGCTCCAGGAGAGCTGGAGAGGGACTGGGGACAAGGCCTGGAGGGACAGGACACAGGGAATGGCTTCCCAGTGCCAGAGGGCAGGGATGGATGGGATCTTGGGAAGGAATTCCTGGCTGGGCTGGAATTCCCAGAGAAGCTGTGGCTGCCCTTGGATCCCTGGCACTGTCCAAGGCCAGGCTGGACACTGGGGCTTGGAGCAGCCTGGGACAGTGGAAGGTGTCATGGTTTGGGTTGGAACTGGATGGGCTTTAAGGTCTCTTCCCACCCAAACCATTCCAGGATTCTATCCGTGGAAAACCAGCAATCAGGAAGGATGCTGGCCCCTGCCCAGCTGTGTCCCTGCTGGAGTAAGGATTTGTGCCTTGGTGGCCTCGCTGTGCTGGACTTGCCCTCCATGAAGCCAGTGGGATGGGATGGGATGGGATGGGATGGGATGGGATGGGATGGGATGGGATGGGATGGAATGGGGATGGGATGGGGTTGGGATGGGGTTGGGATGGGTGGCAGCACCTTGGGGCCCATGCCCCAGGGCTGTGCAGCTGCAGAGAGAGAGAATAAGGCTGAGGAGGAAAGAAATAACATCATTTTTGGAGGAGGAACCCAAACCAGCCGTGTTTTGGGATGGTACAGCAGAGCCCTGCTCAGCCAAACCCATCAGGCCGTTTTCCTGGAGGCAGGAATGCTCCCACCCCACAGCCCATCAGGGATCACCCACAGGCACGAATCACATTTCCTACAGGCCTTTTTCCACTTGGTATGCCTAGAACTGGGAACTGTGGGGCTGAGGAAGAGATAAATTCGGCTTCTCCCACCCCCTGTAACTCTGCAGGTCACTCAAACCCCTCCCCGCTGGTGCCACACAGGAGGATCCCATTGCTGTGCATCCATGAGCCCCATTACAAACCCTCCCCAACACCATTCCCCTCCTCCTGCTCCATCCCAGGGTCCTTCTCCCCTCACAGGGAAGGGGCAGCGTGGGACCAACAAGTCCTGGCTGAGCCAAACTCGCTCTTGGCACTGGCTCCAGGCTCTCTCACGTGTATGGGACACACAAAGCAGAGAAAGGAAAGCAACCCCCCTTCCCCAGCCCTTCCCCAGTCAGGGATGGGTCTGGCAAAGCAGGAGCAGCTTTTCCCGAGGGTGGCTCAGCTGCAGGAAGGGATCAGAGGCCTCCAGGCCGAGGATGGAGCTGGCAAAGCTTCGGTGCTGCAGCACCAAAGGCGAGTCCTGGTGAGCCGGGAAACACCAACCGAGGTGACAACAAAACAACGAGGCCCCTGAGGCTTACTGTGATGAAAAGAGGTGGAAAAAAAAGCGAGGAGCACTCAGCAGAGCTGGGCAGGGGAGAGGAATGGCAAATCCTGCAGGCTGGGAGGAGAAACTTCATCGTTCTACTCCGGTATTGACCCTGTACCCACCTCCACCTGTGGCTTGGCCAAGGGGGATTTGGACAAGCGAGATAATTGAGACATTTCAGAAACACCCACACCTCTGCTGGGGATAAAACCAGCTTTTCGAGGTCAACAAATCCTTCCAGCAGCAGCATGGGATGGATGGCCACGACACCAGGTTCCCGAGCGAGGCTTTCCCGAAAAAGCAGCGCGATCCCTGTGGGTTGAGGTGCAGGGAGCAGAGCTCTGCCCCACCAAGGGCACTTGTTTGGTAACGCGAGGCGGCTCCGTGTCCTCAGATAACTCTCTGTGCAGACAGGAAAGCTTAGGAGTTAATCGTGCTGACCAGGTGGGTGACCCTGGTGCAGCCCAGTGCTCCTCCAACATCCCTCCCCTCGGGGTCCCAGGGTGCTCTGTGGGGTGGGAATTGTCCTGATCCCCCAGCCAGAGGGGTGGTGGCCACGTTCTCCAAGCCCAACCAAGGAATTGGTTCCCTGGTTGGTTGTTCAGCACCGGCTGCCACGAACGGTGCAGAGTCAGGAGGAGGTTCCCAGCTCCCAGGGCGCTTTCTGGTCAGTGGGAATTTCAGGCAACAGAACAAATGAGAAAAGAGAGCTCAGGTTCAGCCTTCCTGAAGAAAATCCCCTAGCAGACCCCTCGGGAGAACGCAGCACATCCCAGTTTAAGCAGGACCTGGGGATCTGGCCTGGGATGCGCCTCAAATCCCCGCTCCAGACCAACAAGCCAACTAAGCCCTTTGGGTTACTTGGGTTGTCAACCCAGAGCAGATCAAATCCCACACGGACAACCCAAGGAGCAGAGCCACCACCACCCCCACGGGCCACAGACCACGCGACGGTCAAGCCGCGATGCCCAAACGTGCCGAACCCGGTGCTGCTGAGCCCTGACCACCCCGCTCTGGGGCGTTTGGGAAGGATGAGTGAACTCAGGCAAGGCTTGGCCGAGCCCGGCCACCTCTCGGAGCGCGCGGACGGGCGGGGAGGTCTCCGTGAGAGACGGCACCGCGCAGATCCCTTTCTGCACGGGATTAGCACAAATCGCCTCAGCAGATGACGTAGCGGCCCTTCCTGCCAGGGGTGGTAACAAACCAAAGGAGGAGAGGGCTGGAAAGTCTGCTGTGCATTAGAGCCGAGCTGATCGCCCTTGGGAGAGATACGATTAAACCACTGAGATGCTGTAATCAGGTCTGGGATTGGCCCCGCGCTGCATCTGCTCAGACCTGCACCCTGATTAGCCCTAATCTAGCTGGCATATGTTAATCTAAAGCATGGATTTCAGACCCTTTCAATTGTATTAAAGACAGGAAATCCATTAGACCAAAAAAAAAAAAAAAAAACCAGCACCCCAAACCCAAACCAGCTTCTCGAGTCTTTGAAAAATACATTTCTGCAAAGAAAGTGGAGCCGGGCGGGGCAGCCCTGGGAAATGGGATCCCAGTGGATCCTGCGGCTGCTCGGATCGGCTCCTGTCTGTCACAGAGCCCAAACCCAAAACACACACAGCAGCACAAACCGTGGCCACGGGCTCCCAGGAAGATGCAGCCGGGTTGTGACTTTGCTTCCCCTCCCTGAAGGCACCCAAAAAGCCCCTCCTGTCCTCGGCAGGGGTGAGGAGCCAGCTCCAGCCAGCCGGGCACAAGGACAACACCCAGAGAGGCAGCTGGGACAGCACCAGCTCCTGCCACATCCCAGAGACGTTTTTTGGTGGAGGATCAGCTGGCTTTGGTAGGAAGGAGGGCCTGGCATGGCTGGTGACAGCCAGGAGGGGAATGGGGAGGACACGAGGGTGGCCAAGGGAGGAGAAGAACCGTGGAAGGCCTTAGGGGTTGAGATGGCCACCACGAATCAAAGGATTGGAGTCGAGCGACTCCGAGGTGGCTGTGGTTGGACTTGAATGCTGGGTCAGACACGGTTTGCAGCTGCATTTCAGCTGGGGGACTGTGATGGGCCAGAGGAGAGAATGAAAGTCCTGCTGCTTCAGCAGAGAAGAGGTTTCAGCTTAGGGAAGAACAAGGGTCAAGGTCAGGCTCTGCCTGAGAGCAGAGAGACACAGGATTCAGAGGTGAAAAGCCACACGATAAGGAAATTTCTGATAAGGAAATCTCACCTGGCACGGAGCATAAGAGCATAAGAACAACTGTTTTGATCTTCAATTGCAGGTGACTCCATTAAACCACCCCAAAGGGCTGCAGGGGAGAAGGCTGGGTGGGTGGAATGACTCAGTGCACAGGGAATTGGGGTCAAGGATCAGAAATGCCCTGGATATCTGGGACGTTGGATGCTCAGGGAACCGCGATCATCAGTGCCAGTTTCTGCCTTGCCTTAGCACCTCCTCAGCCTTGAGATCAAATACAGCACAGCATGGACAAGGCTTCAGCTTCAGCTTCATTCCCAGTCCTTCAGGACATGGAATGTTGTCCTGCTCAGGGACATAAGACATCCTGCCTTCTTTCTGGTATCTCAGGTTGAGTCCATCCTTATCTCCCATTCAGAGTAAAGAGGCTCAGGCCATGGAATCATGGAATGGTTTGGGTGGGAAGGAGCCTTAAACATCACCCAGTGCCACCCCTGCCATGGGCAAGGACAACTTCCCCTATCCCAGATTGCTCCAGGCCCCATCCAGCCTGGCCTCGGACACTGCCAGGGATCCAGGGGCAGCCACAGCTGCTCTGGGCACCCTGTGCCAGTCCCTCCCCACCCTCACAGGGAACAATTCCTTCTAATCTCCCATCCATCCCTGCCCTCTGGCAGTGGGAAGCCATTCCCTGTGTCCTGTCCCTCCAGGCCTTGTCCCCAGTCCCTCTCCAGCTCTCCTGGAGCCCCTTTAGGCCCTGCAAGGGGCTCTGAGCTCTCCCTGGAGCCTTCTTCTCTCCAGCCTGGACACCTCCAGCAGCTCCACATCCTTCTGCTGTTGGGGTCCCCAGAGCTGGACACAGCTCTGCAGGTGGGGTCTCTTGACACAGCAGAGGTGGACAGTCCCCTCCCCTGACCTGCTGCCCATGCTGTGGGATGAACCATGGACAGAGTTGGCTTTCTGGACATCTGCCCATGTGGCTCCATATCCAAACACCACGAGACCGAATAAACTTGGATATCTCATCCCAGGTATGAGGCAATCATAGCAGGAATGGTTGGAAGATGGGCTGGAATGGCAGTGCAGGTGCTACCACCACAAAGTCCCATCAGTGAAGAAACCAACCCAAGGCAACCTGGGACAAAGCTCTGTTTGGACTGGGGAGCAGATGGAATGAAGAGCCCTCTGCCATGAGTCCTGTGAATGTCTGGCATGTTCTCCTTACGGCAGCAGTGGGAATTCGCAGCTGGACAGGCAGGTTCTGCAAGCCTTGGAACGCTGACACCAAGACAGGAGTTGTCTCAACAACCTGGTTGGACAATATGAACATTCAACACAGCATCCTGAAAACTTTATGTGGAATTCCCAAAGCCACGTGGAATGGCTGGGAGGAGTGGAATGATGTGTAATTTCACTGCCAGTCACCCGTGGATGTCTTCTTGGCGTGACCCCTCTACATCACGGGAAGGTTGAATGGCAGGACCTCACATGAAACTTGTTCCATGTGGAGCTCAAACTGGAGCTCAAGACCAAAGTCCTGGAGGGTGAGGAGGCAGGAACCAGCCCCACTCTTGACCAGACAACAGCAACCACTGTCACCACGCTGAACGTGAAGAACAGAAAAAGCTTTTTCCTTCAAAAAGTGCAAAACCCTCTTATTTGGTAGTATCAATGACAACAACTAGGAATGATCAGAGAGCTGATCTCCTGCCAAGGCAAACTCCCATGGGAACAGCCCCTGGAAGGGGAGGGGAAGGCAAGTGGAGAAGCATTCCCATGTGGCTCCTGCATCAGGGAGCCAGGAGTCCTGGGCAAGGCCGAGCCCTGCGGTTCCGAGCCAGGATGACCCAACAAGAAAGGGAAGGGGAGATGGTGTGAACCTTCTCAACACCCTCGTGTTTGAGGGAAAAATCCAAGAGTGGAGCCGTTACCTGAGGGGAATTCATGGCTATAACAGGCTGTGACATCACAAGAAACACTGCTGGGCATGGAGGACCAGGGACACAAGTCTGGAGTTGTGAAGCAGCACAGAATTATTGCTCTGGGGAGTTCTTTTATGGGACAGAATGGGAATGCACAAGGACTTGAGCTATCACCTTGGAGCCCCTCAGAGAACACAGGACATGATCTGGTCTTTGCAAGGCAACCTCATCTTATGAAAACCCAGAACCTCGACTGAGAGCTGCAGGTGCCCCTACAAAAGCTGGTGCTGCTGTTGGGGATCCAGTGGCTCCAGAGGCCACGGCTGACACTTCTTGCTCTGTTCTCCTGGACACCAAAGGAGTAAGTGCTGCAAGCTGTGAGCACTGCAGAGTCAGGAGTGAGCGGCCTCAGGAGTCCCTGAGCCCCCTGTGTCAGCCCCCAATGGAAAAGGCTAAAAAGAGTGGAATTTTCCACTGGACTTTCTTGGCCATTGATGTTCAACTCATTCAGAGGACTTTGTTTCCATCAACACTGAGGGAAACCAGAGCAAACTGTGCTGAGCACCATCCTGCCGAAGCCTTTCATGGCAGATACTCCTGCAACTTCTCCTTCCCTTCCTCCAGAGGCAGGGGCTGAGGAATCCAGCTGAAATTCCTGTGCTCAGGAATGCACTACAGGGCCCTAGCACACAGGCCAGCAGATACCATCTCATCACCACGTTCCTTTCGGAGCCAAGGGCGACTTTTGAAGATGGGATGGAAGAATTCTCGTCAACGGTTCAGAACAAGTAGATTTTAATATACACACACAAAAAACCCCCAAAACAAAATAAAAACTGAAAAAAAAAACCCCAAAAACCCTCAAAAAATGATCAAGCCAGAGGACCTCCAAAAAATGAAATGTTTGCCATCATTGAGCAGCACGATGAAAGGGCACTGGGCATGCTTTGGTCTGCATTCCCAGGTGTAAATACATCAAGGCTGATGCAGGTAAGTAGGGAATAATCACCTTTTCCGATTGTCTTTTCCCCAGTAAGGCAGGAGCTTGAAGTGCAGCATGGAAACCTGCACTTCGGAG
Source organism: Daphoenositta chrysoptera (assembly GCA_013397915.1). NCBI lineage: Eukaryota > Metazoa > Chordata > Aves > Passeriformes > Daphoenositta > Daphoenositta chrysoptera. The sequence continues at coordinate 160,762 of VZRO01006865.1, read as the reverse complement.
GTGGGAAAAACCTCAGACAACAGCTAAACATGCAGCTGGTGAAGTTCTGGAGCAAAGTCTCCATCACTGGAGGTCTTTTAGAGGTGGGATAACACCAAGGCTGGCTCCGGAAAGGGGCTGGTCCTACAGAACCCTGGAGCAAAGACCATTCCTGTCCTCACCAAGTGCAGTTCTGGAGACCACCTGGAGGGTTACTGCCACCACTGCTCAGCACAAACATTAAAATGTCCCACAGCTGATTTTTATTAGATGTTTCCTTTGACTGGGAACCTGGTTCACTAGGATTTCCAGAAAATATCCTCTTGACCAGCTCCCTTTTGGGGGACTGACGCAAGAGGCCTTCAAGAGGTGGGGGAGGACAATCAACGGGAATGAGGGTGTATTTTCAGGAAGATAAACCAGCTCTTTAATGAGTTCCAACCACAGCAGCTGAAAGAAGAGCTCTCAAAGTCAGGTGTTAGCCTGACAAATCCTAAACTGCCAACCTAAACGTGTCCCTTAAGGCACGAGGTGTTGACACGACACCATGGAAGGGATTTCACCCAAAGCCAGCCTCAGAAATAAAGCATTTCAGGAATCCCACCACACTCAGCAGTGACAGAGGAGCAGAAGACATCTCTCAGCACGGACACTTAGTTAAAGATAAGATGAACTGAAAGCTCAGCCCCCCATCTCTCACCCCTTCAACTGCAGGAGCATCAATGATTAACTCTAATTAGACATCTCTGAGGGTGGTAATTGGAAGGATTTTTCCCATCAGAAATGGTTCAGTGCCCCATCCCTGGAAGTGCCCAAGGCCAGGTTGGACAGGACTTGGAGCACCCTGGGATAGTGGAAGGTGTGGGTGGAACTGGGTGATCTTTGGTGCCTTCCAACCCAAACCAGTCAGGAATCTGTGATATTGACAAATCACAAAACCCCCAAGCAGTGACTTAAGCTCTGAGAACTTTCCAGGCTCACAAGCCACAGCTCTTCCCTACAGAACCTCTGTGCCAGTCAGTTCAAAACACAAAGATTTTTTTCCACCAAATTATCTGCATAAAGCTGCAGTCCTCATTCAAGATCCTCCATCACCTGTCTCTTCAGGAGCTACTCTGGTCAAAACCCCAATAAAGAACAATTTAATGAGGCGCCTGAAGCTTTGAGAGCAAAGTTGAGTCAATTCAGTTACATCATAGCCTTGACTTTTACTTAGAGCAGAAGGTAATTGCAGGAGATAAGATACAACATTCCCATCCACATCTGCACGGGACGCAGCCCTGGAGTCACTGCCTCCTTCCCTGCATCCACCACATCTCCATGGTCACACCTCCTCCCTCAGACTGTCCCTGGGGGTCACCTGCCTGCTTAATAGTCAGTGACTTGTTCTTTCCTGAGCTTTCCAAGGAATGCCGGGATGGGGCAATCAGTGCTCTGGGCTGGGGGACAAAGTGGGGATGGGGCACACGTTGGACTCGATGACCTTGGAGATCTTTTCCAACCCAATGGATCCAGTGTGTGATTCTTTGGCTCCTCTGGATCTGTTGCAAGGAGTTCCCTTCTCTGCTCCTTCAGGGCAATGGGAGCTGCTGTCTCAGTGACCCATAAAGCCATGGGTTGATCCGGGACCTCCTGCCCGACACGCTCGGAATGGGACTGGTCAGGATGCAACACCACATTTACATGGCTCTTTCTTCCTCCCTCTCACCCAGCTGCAGCAAAATGCTGGTATTTTGCATCAAGGCGTTGTGTTAAATAAAAACCAAACATCCAGACTTGAGGTTTATCTCCAAATCTCGGTCGGGGACCAACCTTCCTTCCCTAGCTGGGAGCACCAGCATCTTTGGGACATTCCTGCTTTCTTCCTCCCTGTGAGGACGGAAGGGCCATGGCCTAGCCAAGATCTGAAACATCTTTGGCTTGATCTCCCTTATTTCTTTCAGATCTTTTGGGGGGGCATTGAGTTTTTGGGGTTTGTTTTGGGTGTTTAGGGAGTTTTGGGACTTCTTTTAAGGTTGCTTTACTTTGAGACAGAAACCACAGGGCTGGAGTTTCTGATGTACAGGAAATATCTCCTCTGGAGCCCCAACACTTCCATGGAAAGAGGAAGATGCCAGTGAGCCAACCTGATGCCCACACTCTTCCCTGGCACAGCAAAGAGCCACAGTCTCCAGCGGTGGTGACAAACGTGTCCTTCACCGGTGACACCAGTGCCACGAACCTCAGTCTTTGCAGTGAGGACAGTCCCAGAAGGAAAAAAAACCTGCAATGATTTTTAACATTGGGAACAATCTGAAATCCCAGGTTTTCTGGTTTTTTTTTCATGGAAAAACTCCCAAGAAAAGGGTGCTTGGGAAAGAAGCAGAGCAGCAGTTTGGTCTCTTGAGGGTGGATTGGCTCCACACCTTTTGCTTTGTTTTACCTGAGGCCACCTGTCCCTCCCTCTCCCCTTCGTGGAGTGAATTCAGAGCTGGAGAACAGGCCCTGGGCATCACCTGAGGCAGAATTGAGCTGTGCTTGCTTAAGCTCAGCCCTCACCTAGACCTGCCCCTCTGTGCTGGGTCTCCAGGGCGTGGCACCCTAAACTGGAGTGGATTTGGCACTTTGGGGAGGTGACAAACACAGGGAATGTGGGAAGGAAGGTTTTTCCTGGACTCCAGGGCTGGAAGCTTAGAGAATAGCCTGTCTAAGCCTCCGTGATGAGCTGGCTTTGGCGTGGACACACCTGAGAAGATTAGAAGTCTATCGTGGTCAATCATCTCTACACGAAACACAGATAAAAATAGAGAAAGTCCAGCAGCCCCTGAGGTCTGCTCCCGTTGGGCTTTGCTTTCCCCACGATCTGCTGGGTGTTAATACAAAACATGGGGCAGACAGGGGTTATCTGTGCCAAACTTCTCAGGAAATAGGGGAACACCTCAGCGTAAATCAGTCTGTTCCTCTTCTCAGAAATCAGGTGTTAAACCCATGAACAAGATTCTGAGCAACCACCTAGGAGGGATCTCTGTTAGATTTTGACATAAATATTTTGCTGCCTGCCCTGTTATGCTTTTAACATCCCCAGGGGCTCTCCCAGAGGAAGAACTGAGACTGATTCTTATCCTGCTTTTTTAAGCAGCTTTTAGTGTCCTCTATTTTCTATATGGTTTTATTAAAGGCTACTGTGCAAAGCAAGGCAGGGCTTTGCTAAATTTACTAAAACACCTACCACGAAAAACCTCAAATTACTAAAAGATTTTATTACCTGAATGATAGAAGTCAATTTTAAAATAAAATCATTTGAATTGAATCATTATTTTTAAAAAACAACTGAAATATCCCATATCCTAACGAAGCAGATAAATACTTGGCAGAGTTTCTGCAGGGACGACACTTTGGGCATCGCTGCCAATCATAAATAGTGTGGGAAGGGAATTCAGATCATGTCACAGGCTCTACCTGCCCTCCTGTGCTGTGACCCTCACAACCCATCCTATTTCTTCCCTCAGGTTCCTGCTCCAACCCCTCTAACTCCTCAGGGCTGCTGGGTGCTCCAAGGGTATTCGTGGGGTTCTCTCTTCTTTGATTTGCTGCTTTAACTCTGCAACAGGCCCGTGACCTTGAAAAAGCCAAACTTCACAAAGCCAAAAGTCACGGCACCCCCAAAGCCCCCTCCATCACCACAGGACTGCTGCTGCTGAGGGTTGTTAAAATCCAAACCTCTGTCCTCCCTGATTCTTCACTTAAGTCATGAGTACGACAGAACCCAGCTTGTGCCAGGCTGAAAGGAGGTATCAGCACATCCCAAAGGCATTTCTACCCCAAATGGTGTCCAGGCACAAAAACCAGACAGACACAGCCCCTTTCACCCCGAGAAACACCGAGAGGGATCTAAAGGTACGAGGGCAAAACCAGCTAAACCCCAACATTCCAAACTGCCACCACAAAAATCCAACTCACCTGAGGAACTCTCTGCCAGGCTCCACTTGCAACCTGAATAGTCTGCTGCTAGGATGCCTGACAATGAAATGCAAGTGTAAAAGGCTGAGAAAAGGGCAAATGCTACAGCTGGGCAGGGGGGGTTTAGTGGGGTAATCAATGTATTTATAGGAAATGCATCTTTTGGTTTACTGGTGAGTGCAAAAACTTCAGTGCCCACAGAGGAGGAGAAAATTCAGTGACCACAGAGGAGCAGAAAATTCAGTGCCCACAGAGGAGGAGAAATCTCAGTGACCACAGAGGAGGAGAAAACTCAGTGACCACACAGGAGTAGCACCCCAATGTTAGGACAGAGTAACTCAAATATTTCTAATTCCATACAGAACACTGTGTGTGTAAGGGGGAGGCAAAGAGGGAGGTAAGAATAAGGCACTACCAGATATTTTACAAATATTTAAATGAATGGCTTAATTGGCCCAGAGAGGCCCAATGAGGAAAGTCTGCACAGAAGCAGTGAAATCCATCAAGAAGAAGCTCAGGCCACCTCCAACAAAGCTCTCCACGATTCCCAGCGTAGAGATGAATGAGGAGCAGAAATGGCTACCAGAGTGGAATTTCTACATATCCCAGGAGCACGAGGCTGGGAAGTTCCTGAAATCCAGGCACTCCTCGGGGCCTGGGAGGAGCTCCATGGGATTTTAAGGCTCTGAGGGACTGGCTGGTTTCAGCCGGGCCGGTGCTGACGGATGACATGCGGGCATGGATGTGGGCACATCCTACAGAGCGTGGAGCACATGGAGACATAAAGCAGCCATTGTGCTGGCAGAAAGGCAGTCTGTAACCAGATAGGCCCTGGCTCCATCTAAAAGCCATTTTCCCAGCATTTTGCTGGTTTGTTCCCCAGGAGCCTCCCTGCCACAACAGGGTGCACATTCACGGCCACCCGGCGGGTCCAACGCCACGGGTTCTCCCCCCGTGCCCCATCAGTGCCTCTGTGCCAGGGAATTCCGGGCTCTTAACCCAACGGAGGTGGCATGAACCCCACAACTGAGCTTTTGGAAGAGGATAATTCCTTGGGAAGGTGTTTAAAGCTTTGCCTTGATATGGGAAGCTGCAGCTGTGGTGATCTGCTGGAGCCTCACCTTACACTAGGTCCTGTCAGCTACCAGGAGGTAAGTTTGGCTTTTTTCCTTGGGGGAAAAGGGGCTGGAAATGCACCTGAAGGCTCATTTTTTCCCTCTTCCTCAAAGCACACCCTCCAAATCCATCCCTGCTCCAAACCTGCTGCAGCAGCATCCTGTGCTTTGGTGTCCCCAGCCTGTCTTTTATAGGACAAGGGACACATTTGGCACCGCTTCCCCCCAGGTAGGACCTGGCCCATCCTCAGCAAGGCAAGCAATAAATCACAGCAAACACTCGACTCAGATGTGGAACTTTTCATGTGAAGAGCAAGTTTTTACAGTCCACATTCCTCCTTTTTTTGTGCACCACCGTCTCCCGCTGCCCCGGCTGTGCGGCAGGTGGGGTGGGTTCCCACCTCTCTCTCCTGGGAGTATTTATCCTTGGAATGCTGCTGCCTCTGGCAGATTCTTCCCTTTTAAACTCTGCACATCTGTTACTAAAACCAGAAAATTTGGGCTCTGGCCTGGCGACTGAAGGCACAGAACATTTGTGCCCAAACCATCGAGGCCGGGGGCTTGGAAGCCTCCTTTGCACACCAAGAGAAGGTGACGATGGGTGCAGGGAGAGGGATGAGTTTGTTTTCCCAAAAAGGAGTTTTCCAGCTGTTTCATCCCTGTGGGCCTCACCCTGGATGTGCAAAGGGAAGATTTGTAGCACACAGACCCACAGGACAAAATCTGTGAGGAGAATCAAGCGGTGCAAGAGCCTGTCCTGTCCCTTCCCAGGGCAGGACAGAACAGGCTGGGAAATGAGAGAGCTCTGGTGGTGGCTGGAGAACTCCTTCTGCTTTGTATTTGCTGGGATGATTCAGGCCCAAATCCTACTGCTCTGGCTGGGATGGGAAGCCCACAGGTGAGGAGGAAGCACATCTCCAACAGCAGCAAACACACAGAAACCCTAAAACCCAGCCAGGTCCAAGTCTTGCTAATTTTCTGATGGACCTCAAACCTCTTAATTTTTAATTCCTATTTGGAAGTGCGACTCAAACTTTTTTTTTATGGCAAGAAAAATGTACCAGGAACCTCTGAGAAAGACATCATAACTCATCCATGGGTCAGAGCAACAGGAAACAACCAGGGACCAAACTCACTGCTGGCTCTGATCGAACAGAAACCCCCCCTGGCTGCTGATCCCCGTGACTTCAAAGGAGCTGAACATCCCCTATTTATGCCAGCAATAAAATTCCACTTCCATTAGCTCCATGTCCACCACTTAAACGCAGCAGTCCCAATTTACACACCAATTAGAGCCCCCTAATGCTTGTGAGTACAAAGCTTTGAGGTTTTTGGGTTTTTTTCCCCCGATGGGAAGAGGTGGAAGGGAAGAGATCAGGCGGCTCAGGGGAATAGCAGAGAGCCTTTCACTGCGAGGGCTCGTGCTCAAATCTCTCCTAGGCCAGAGGAACAGATGGTCCCTCCCGAGGGCTGGGCCGTGGCTTACATGAAATAAGGGATTGTCTCAGGCCACTGGTGGACAATTTATTGCAGCCACAAAGGCCCTGCTGGTGGTTTCTGCTCGAGAAACCCAGGGATTCCGTGGCTGTGATGTAACTGCTGCCTACCTGATCCAAGGCACCTCATTCCTGGAGGGAACTGGGGGAAATCGCTGCCTGTGCAGTACAGGAACCTGGATCTCGGGCTAAAACCACCTGCTTTAGCTGCCATCAGCTCCTTGGACTTGGCAGCACCAGAACACACTCGACTTCCCCAGGAGGTTTGGAAGGTTAAAATCATGGGGAAAACAGAGATGAGGAAGTTCAGGGATCTGTGGCAACAAGGAGGCAAACCCCCTGTAAGCTGGAGATGGGAATAATAATACCAGGATTAATTTAAAACCAGTTCCAACCTAGTGCTCCCTCAGTCTTTCTATCTTCTCCAGGGCAGAATTTAAGTTCCCATGGGCAGATGGCATCGAGTATCCCTGGAGCTGAAGTAGATCCACATGAACCATCAGAAAGTGCTACCCAGAGAGGAATTTGTATAATTGTGAGGGAATAAATTATGCCAAAAGATATGAGGGTTGCAGACAGAAGTCAAATTCAGCCTTAAAAATGCCACTCATGGTTTTGGAGAAAATTCAGAGGAAACCACTTGAGGGGAAACGGCTTTTAAAAAAATTCTTGAAACCTGTTTTGCAGCTCCACGAGGATCCCAGGAGGAATCCTGGAAGTGTGTGCTCCCGCCCTGGCTCCAGAGACACCCAGTGGGGATGGACCTGTGCAGCCTCTGCCACCCTCCTGCCCCAGTGTGCCGGCCTGGGCCCGTGGAGCAGGGAAAATAGGGCGATTCCCTGGAATCTTCCTGCACAGCTGTTTACCCGCGGCGGATTACTGCTGTCACATGAGCTGCTTTACAGCAAAGCCAAGCTGTCTCCACGAGCTGAGAAGGTCACTGGGAGACACTGCAGGGACAGACACATCACCCTCCTCTGCCACCGCCTTCCCAAAGGGACACCAGGCTGCAGGAAAAGCGTTCCCGATGGTCAGAGGGCAGGAGGAGATGGTTTCACCTCCACGCCCTCTGCTCAGCTATCACTGGAGTGATATCGCTCACCCAGGGCTGCGCCTCCTGCTGCCCATTGAGCCCGCTCCAACCAAAGTGCTGGAAGCTGGAAGAGTCCTCAGGGTGACAAATTCCCCTTCTCTTCCTTGGGTGCCCAGCAGTGTTTCGGACAAGGCCACCCAGCTGTCCCCAGCCAAGGGATGCCAAGGTGGAGCTGCACCTCCTCAGGCTCCTGTGCGACCTGCTGATGCCTCAAATAAGACCCCAGTCAATCCCAGAGCAGGAAATGTCCACTTCAACCCCAAAATCTAACGGCTGAACATCAATCGAAGAGTTTCACTTGGGAAAACAGAGATCTGAAAGTTCTCTGCAGCCACTTGGGAAAATTCATTAAAACCTCCCCTCTTCCTCGCTCTGCCAGGGCAAGGAAAACCTTTCTGCTCTGGGGCTGCAGGACAGGGCTCTTTACTATGCCCCAGAGGCACGGGACAGATGGGGCTGTGCTTTTAGGCTTTAAAATCAGTGCCTGCCCCGGAGATCCAATGAAGAGGATAAATCCAGGCACAGAGTGATCCTCTGGATGTGCTCGGAGAAAAAGCAACAGGGGAACTCGGGAGGTCAGGCCCTGCTAAGGAAGCAGCTGAGGCTCTCAGAAAAGAGGGGCGGAGCACTTTTTTTAAGGCAAAGAAAACCAACAGAAACCTCGAGGTCGGAGAAGTCCATCCAGGAAGCGGGAACGCACATTCCAAAGAGGAGCAGGGAGCGAGGGAGAACAGAAACCACAAGTTGGCCGCAGGGAGGAAACTTTGGTCCCAAACAAAAGACCACGAGCTCGGCAAATGAAGAGCCAGCAAACCTCAGTGCAGGGAGCAGATCCGAGCTGCAGACAGGGCATTTCTCCTTCCCCGGGGCGGGGGGAGAGCTCACAAAGCCCATCTCATTTCCTAAGATGCCTCCCACAGCAACGACAGCTTGCTGGGATTTCAGCCAGCTTCCCATTTGGATCAGATTGCACCCTACACCCACTGACAGCCATTAAGGGCCCGGAGCTCGCAAAGTGCCCTGGGGTCAGACGAGCCTCCATCCATTCAAACCCAGCCACATTTTCCTTTTCTCTGCAGAGGAGAGGGTGGCCTGATCCAGCCCTGCCCGCAGCCACGAGGGCACCTGGCAGGGAGGGCAGGGGCTGTGCCCTGCTGCCATGGACCCACAGGTTACAGCCCGGTTCTGCGGGGCCCGGGGGATCAGGAAGCCCCTCTCCATCTGCCCCGATTCAGGGTGATCACGGGCTGCTCTCTCGGTTCCTCGGGTGCTGCGAGGGGCAGAAGTGGCTCAGCACAGGTGGGAACAGCAGTGACAGCCCCAGCCGTGCCCGTGGTGCAGCGCTGTCCCATCCCAGCACGGATGGGGATGAGGCAGGAGGCCCTGCAAGCCAAAATCTGCACTGGAAGATGCTCCAGCTGCTCCACAGCTGTGAGGACCACTGTCCATGCTCACCCCCAGGCAGCGAGGGGTCAGTTGGGATCAGCTGGAGGAGCTGCCCTGAACTCCAGACACGAATTTAGCTCCGCTCTGGGAAGCAGCTCACAAGGAGGGAGAGCTGGGACCTCTCCCTTGGGGTTTCCTGGAGGAGCAGGAGGAGCAGAGGTCATGCCAGCAGCACGAAGTTGTCCCGGGATCTCTGCTGTTAAGCTGGAAAATCAGCCAGAGATGGGCTCAAAAAGCTGAGGTGGGGCTGCCACACGCTGCAGATAGCTTGGAACAAGTTGTTACTGCAGGGAGAATCCACCACACGGGAATTTGATCCAGGAGAAAGGAGCAGCACAGCAGAGCCTGGTTTTGATTTTGGCTTCATTGACGTCCACCCAGCTCCACACTCGTGGGTTTGAACGCTCGGCTCCGCACCCAGCACGGATGTGTCCAGCAGAAATGGCAAAAATCTGCTTTCCCCAGGCTGTGATGGCTCTTTCAGGGGCACCACAACCCTCTCTGGACCCCCTGAGGAAGCTCTGATGGTTGAGTTCTGCTGACCAAGCCTCTGATCTGGGTTAGGATAAGCGTGGAGGAGGAGGAGGTCTGGAAAAAGGACCGGGCAGCATCTCTGATGGGTCAGGAGAGATGCAGGACTGGGCAGAGCCGGATTTCTGAGCCCACCTGTGCCCCTTCCCCTAAGCCAAGAGCTGTGAATAAAACAGCACTGGGCTGGAGATGTGCAGCTTGTCAGGAGAGCAATTCCCTATCCCAGCCTGGAGCCAAAACACCACTCCCAGAGGGTGGCACTGGCGAGATCTGCTTGCAGACATCCTTCATAAACACCTCCATCCCTTCCCATCCCCGTTCCTGGACTGAAATGTTTGTCTGTGCAGACGCATTTAGGAAAAGAAGCCCTCTCTACTGGCTGCCATTCCTTTCCTGCCTGGATTCCACCACATCTCTTTCAGACAGAAGCTTGTCCAAGGATTAAAATTCCCATCTATTGCAGACACCCCCAAAAAACCTGCTGTGACCACAGAGCCACACACCCTGGCAGCCCCAGACAGCCAGAGGGGACCAGCAAAGCTCAGGATGTGGCTCTCAAAGCCAAGTTGTTGGGGATTTCATCACCATGAAAACTGAAAAAAACACCTGGAATGGTGGTTTAACATGGATTTAACATGAAGGTTGGCGGTGGTAAAGTCAAATGAAAAGTCTCATTAAGAGATCACAGAACCATGGAATGGTTTGGGTGGGAAGGGACCTCTCAAGCTCATCCAGTTCCACCCCCTGCTGTGGGCAGGGACACCTTCCCCTATCCCAGGTTCCTCCAAGCCCCAATATCCAGCCTGGCCTTGGACACTTCCAGGGATCCAGGGGCAGCCACAGCTTCTCTGGGAATTCCAGCCCAGCCAGGAATTCCTTCCCAAGATCCCATCCATCCCTGCCCTCTGGCAGTGGGAAGCCATTCCCTGTGTCCTGTCCCTCCATCCCTTGTCCCCAGTCCCTCTCCAGCTCTCCTGGAGCCCCTTCAGGCCCTGCAAGGGGCTCTGAGCTCTCCCTGGAGCTTTGATTTATTGAAAAGAGGGAAAAGCAGGATCCAGGGAATACAAACACATCCCTTCACCTGCTAAAAGGCCTCTTTTCATCACCCATCCTGCACTGAACAGCTCCTTCTGAAGCCACCTGGATTACTGAGGGGCTGTGAGATGAAGGTGCAGAAGCCTGGACAAATATCGGACAAATCCACCAAAAAAACCCAGGCTTCAAATCCAACCTAAACCCACAACAAATCCCAGTCAAGCATCACATTCAGAGTGTTCCCAACCAGACCGACCAGTTCCTGGTTTGGGATGAAGAGTTACCGTGTAAATTGTGGGATTTAACAAAAAACAACTGGGATCCATCAAATATGGAACATCCCAACACGACAGCTCGGAAGACAGTGTCAGATCATCTGAATTTTCCAAGGGAAATTCAGGATCAGCCAAAAGAACTTCATCTTCCTGTTAGGATGGCAAAGATGGGAACTGCTTTAGGTAGTCAGACCTGCTTTAAATTCTTGCAGCAGCCAACAGGCAGCTCCTCTTTCAAAATTTATGGCTAAAGAAGAAATCCTGCCCAGCCTGGAGTTGCTACCAGTCCTGCTCCCTTCCCTCTTGCAGCCCAGAACAAAAGGGAACATATTGCAACTATGCTGAGAGAGAAGGGCTGCTGTCTACTCCTTTAAATGTAATGTTAATGCCTCGTAATCAGCTTTAATTTTTAAACAGACCCAGCCCTCCTGTCCATTTCCCCTAATTCAGGACACGTGGAAGGTAAATGGCCTGTGCTTAAACCGGGCCAGCCCGGGCAGTGACAGCTGGGGAGCCTGTAAGTCTCAACTGCCTGATCACAGGAATGGATGTCAAAACTCACCAGGGGAGGGGAAACGGGGAGGGCAAGGGAGGTGCTGGAGATGCTGTGAGGTCAGGGAGAAGCCAGGAGACAAGGCCAGACGGGGCACGGCCCCTTTCCGCGGTGGGAGCTCCCCGAGACCAGCGGGACTGGGAGAGATGATGGAAGTGATGGAACTTTCCCAGCAAAGGCCTCGGCAGAGGCTCCCCACCCCAGGGAAGGGGTTCCCTTTTGGAACACACGGACACACTGAGCAGGAATGCTTTTAGGGACAACAGCAGATCCTGTCAGGAACTGAGTCATCCCTGCTGCCTCCCCAGGGCGCTGCCTGCTCCCTCTGTGATCTCTAAGGCAGGTTTGGGGCTAAAGAGCAGCCTGGAGACTTCGTGTGAGGCTTGGACACAGAACAAGGGGCACAAAACCACCCGGGAGGCTCCTTGTGCTCCTCCTGCACTGCTGCCCTTGCCAAGAGGAGAGAGGCCCGAGTGCTCATCATAGAACAATATTTTTCCTCAAGAATCATGGAATGGTTTGGGTTGGAAGGGATCTTAAACATCCAGCTCCAACCCCTTGTGATGGGCAGGGACACCTTCCCCTGTCCCAGGGTGCTCCAACCTAGCCTTGGACACTTCCAGGGATCCAGGGGCAGCCACAGCTTCTCTGAGCAACCTGTGCCATGGCCTCTCCACCCTCCCAGCCAGGAATTCCTTCCCAAAATCCCATCTGACCCTGCCCTCTGGCAGTGGGAAGCCATTCCTGTAAGCCCCACTCCTGTAGGTCCCCATTACACACCAGCAGGCTGCTGTCAGGTCTCCCTGAAGCTTTCTCTTCTTCAGGCTAAATAAAGACAATAAAATGAGGTTTCCCTACCCCAAAAGGCCAAACTGTCCCCAGAAATGACCATTCTGTGTTTCCATCAAGGGACTTTTCCAGGAAGCCCAAAGGGATCCCCTCCAGCCCCTGCCCATGCTGGGCTGTGCGGGGCCGGTTCCATCCCGCACCCGGAACGGGACCCGAGGAAGCTCTGCCTGTGGATGTGGGACTATTTTTAGCCCTGGTTGGTGGGCAGACAAATCCTAATCATCATCAGCAGCCGCCTCGTCAGCAGTGCCAGGATGTCAGAGCAAAGCTGGCTGGTGGCTGTGACAGCCCCACGTCACAGGGACAGCTCGGGATTAGCGCCGGGAATCAGCCAGGAACCAGCCAGGAGCGCCGGGGCGGCTCCAAAGGGCAGGGCAAGGTGTGCCAGGGAGAGACCCTGCGGGGAGGGCTGGCTGCCAACAGCAGCACTTTGGGGGCTGGGGAATGTTGTGGCTCTTGGCACAGCGGGAATGAGCTGGCTGCTGGCATGGGAGCTGTGGCCGGTGCCCCATAATCCCAGCAGGGAATTCCTGGGCACGCACAGCGGAGAGGCAGAGGCTGACAGGGAATGGGTGTGGGCACAGGGATGCAGCCAGGGAGCCTCTCTCTGCAGGGCACACGCAGGGATGTGAGTGTGGTTGGAATCGTGGAATCATTAAGGTTGGAAAACACTTCCCAGATCGAGTCCCAGCATTCCCCAGCGCTGCCAAGGCCACCGCTGACCCTGTCCCCAAGTGCCACATCCACAAGGCTTTAAATCCCTCCAGGGATGGGGACTCCACCTCTGCCCTGTTCCAATGCCTGACCACCCTTTCAGGGAGGAAATTTTTCCTCATATCCTAAACCTCCCCTGATGCAATTTGAGGCCTTTCCTCTGGTCCTGTTGCTTTTTCCCTGGGAGAAGAGATCCAGACTTGACAAGGACTAAGCTCCTTTTAAGTCAGGTTTATGCCAAGGTATTTCACTCAGAGTCCAACAGCTCCATGGCTGATAATTATTAATTTATACACAGTTTGGCCTCTAGGAAACACCTCTCCCTGTTCCTGGAGCTGCTCAGCAAACCAGGAATTCACTCTTCTGCTCTCCTTGCTGGCTGTTGCTGGCATCTCTTCTACCCTCTCATCTGAAACACACCTGCAAAAATGATTTTCCTCACCTTTCCTTCAGATGGGGATTAAATCCTACCTGTTTCAGGGTAAACCTTCATTAAAAAATTCTGTTCCCACCAGGGAGGCCCTACAAAAAGCTTGACGCTTTCCTTCCTGTCCTCCTGGATGCAAACATGCTGATCTGCACTTTGCCAAGCTGCTAGCGACTCATTTGGCTCCATCTGCCCTAAAAAGGAGATCCAACAGGAAAACCGTAAACCACTGCTTTTTAAAAAGTGACATTTGCAGCCTCTAAGCCTCCCCCCTGAAATTTAGAAATATTTTTCTCATATGAAAAAGGTCCCAGTGTTGCACATCCCTACCCTGAGGGATCCCAAAGCAAGGACAGGGATCCCAAACCTGTGCCAGGTTTTCCCAGCGTATCCAAGCATTCATGCTCTCCGGGAACACACACAGGATAGAGGAAGGGATCCCAACCCTGCCTTTCCCTCCTGGATGTGTTTCCCACTGCCACCAGCCCTCAGAGAGCCGGGTGGGAGTGGCAGCCGCGCTCCAGGCCCGGAGCTGCCGGGAGGAGCGTTCCCATTTCCCATCTGCACGGCCAAGGCTGGGGACAGCTTCCCACCTGTTGACTTTGTGTGGGAAGCTCGGCAGCCTCGCCCAGAACCGAAGCTTTTCCAGCATTTAAACCTCTTCCCACAGCAAAATCCCTGCCTGGAGCAGCAGTTCTGTGTGGCACCGTCACCCCAAATGCCGCGGGGGGCTCCTTTATCCCGCGCTAACTCGCACGAGACGCTCGGGTTCCGACGCCTCCTTCCCGGGGTTTGCGAAAGCAGGGAGCTGGCTAATCCCCCCTGCCCACGTCAGACCCTAATGCTCTCCCCGGGCTTCCAGCACAAATCCTGGCTCACCCCCAGCCCTAAGCACGGCCCCCTTTGCTTGGATGGAGAGCTGGGATTGGGTTTTTGGGATGGCTGGCGGGGATGGAGAAGGGCAGGACTGGGTGTGGGCTCCTCTCAGTGTCCCCCTGTGTGCTCCCAGCAGCATCTCCAGCAGCACAGGGAGGAGATCCAGCAGGAAGATGTGCTCTGGGGATAGGAAAAGGGCAGCCAAGCAGGATCCACTGGATCTCTGGCTGGGCCAAGCTCCGGTCTGTGAAATTAATTTCCTGGTTATGGCTCGATCCCACATCCTCCACTGCCTCTTCCTTCCCAGCTCTCATTCCATGCCCTGGTTTGAATCTGCCTGGATCACAGCTTGGAGCTGGAGCTCGGAGCGTTCCACTCCTCTCACCTTCAAAACCAACCCGGATTTGTGACGGCCCCGAGGCATCAAAGCCCTCCTTGGGCAGGGAGCTGCTCTGCCCCTCCCGGCACGGCCCCGCCAGGAGCCTCATCAATATTTCAGGATGCAGCCAGGAAGCCCTGGCAGCTTTCAGGGCCCCCATGGATCAATGGCAAACAAAAGGCTGCAGGAGGAGGATGCTCCAGCACCAGCACTGCTCCTTCCCACGCTCACCGAGCTCCTCTCACTCCAAAAGCAGCTCCAGGGCACAGAGCTTCCTCTCAGCAGAGCATTTCCCAGCATTTCCAGGGATTGGTGCTGCCACACTCCCTTCCACTTGTTCTCCATATTCCTCTGTTTAATGCCAACCACTTAGGAACAAAACCATCTGAGCCTCCAAGCGTGGGGTCACCAGTTCCTGCATCCCCACTCTGAGCAGATGCTCCAGAGGAGCAGGAAAACCATAATGCACTTAGTTGCTCTGACACTGCATGGGAGCAGGAGATCTTGTTTCCTTCAGCTGGGAGTGTAACAGATCACAAGATTATCCACAGCCCTTTCGCAGTTCCTGGGCTCCCTGCAAGATATCCAGCCCTAGATTCCAACATATCCATGAATATAGGGAAGTTTCCTCTTTTTAGCCATCTTGGTTGTCTTGTATTATTACTATTATTATTATTATTATTCAGATAATTCCAGAGAATGGATGGGAAAAATGCAATAGTGAGATATAAACAAAAAAACCCCCAAACAAACAAAAACAACAACAACAAAAAACCAAACAACCCCCCCCCCCAAAAAAAAAGAAAAAGGAAATAATTACATTTAATGGCTAAAATCAGGAGTGAAACACCTTGCCTGACCTCCAGAAATTTTCATAGAAATCATGGAATGGTTTGGGTTGGGAGTGAGTTAAAGATCATCTCTTTATGGATAGTGGACACCTTCTGCTATCCCAGGTTGTTCCAAACCTGTGCAACCTGGCCCCAGGGATGGGGAGGTGTCAAACTCTCTCCATCTCCCTATCAGTAAGATGGAGATAAATTTCTATCCTACCCTTCCAGAAAGGATTTTTCCTCAGGAAAGTCCTGCAGAAGTGTAAGAGCATTCCCAGAGAGAAGCATTTTCTGGGAATATCAGCAAATTAAGACCTTGCAAGCAACAGCGAGCAGGGGGAATTTGCTGGTTAGGACCATTCTGGCTCTGGGAATCAAATCATTCCCAATTCCACCTCATCTGGACAGAAGGGCATGGAGTGGTTAGTTCCTGCTGCATCCATCAAGTGGTGTCCAGGAGGATGCTCCCACTCGCAGCCTGGCTACAGAGATAAATCCTGCCAGCGCTGGAAATCCATCTGCTCTCCCTCCCCAGACAGAGACAGCAGCAATGGATACCAACATCTCCTCCATCCCTGAGGGAGATCTATTAGCTGGTTACGTAAGGAACCAACAGCATGGAGCTTCCAAGGACTCCAAAGCCCTTCCCCTTAATACCACCGGAGATTAGAGCAAATCGAAGGAGAGTGGAAACCAGGCGAGGGGCTGTGGGCGAGGTTTTGCTCACAGGAAAATGCTGCAGTCTCTCCCCTTAATGCACTCTAAATCCCATCTGATTTCCAACTCGGCTGCTAGAAAGAAAAAAAAAAAAGAAGAAAAAGGAAAAACAATAATAGCCCAGCCTGCATTAAAATGATATCAATGCTGGGAGAGTGAGGTGGAGTGACTCAGGAAGCATCCAGAGGAATCCAGACTGTGAAAGCATTTTGGAAGTAGAGCAAAAAAGGAGCCAGGGGTGCAGATCTGCTTTTCCAAATCTGATTAGGTGCTGGTTTTGAGCATCCAGGGTCAGATCCTGCCTCCGATAAACACGCAGCACTTATCGCCCTCACGCCAGGCTGCCGGCAGAATAAACACAATCCTGCTCTTCCCTCGGTGCCAGATGCATTCCCAGCTCCGAGGACAGGGATTTCCCTTCATTTCTGCTCCCTCTTCAGGCTGGCTGACTCCACAGCAAGGAAATCCAACCAGCTCTGAGCCAAATTCCTCTTCCCTCCACTGCAAACCAAACGTGGATGTTTAAAAAGGAGCACGCTCCTGGCTGGATGAGGGTTTGGATGGAAGTCAGGTCTCACTCAAGCAGGTTTCTGCTTTTCATGCAAAGTGACAGCTCTGCCACCCAATTCTGGCCCCCCTTGGACAATTCGTGTCCAAATAACCCTACCCTCGAGGTGATGTTTCTTCACAACTTCACCCTTTGCACCCTTTTCCAGCTGATTTTGACACCTCCTTCCACTTAATCCAAATAACCAGAGGGTTTCTTGGATAATGCCATAAAAACCAGGCTGAGCTTGGAAATTATCCCAGAGTCAGGCTGGGAAAGACCTCTGGGGTCACTGAGTCCAACCTATGACCCAACACCAAGGCTTCAAGTGCCACATCCAGATGTTCCTCAAACACCTCCAGGGTCAGGCAGAAGCACAGAGCAACTGGAGGCAGTGGCTGAGCCCCAAGGAGGCTCATTTGCACATTTCATTAATCTCTTGAACCCATTTCTATGGATTTGCAGTTTTATTTCTAGTTTGAAGAGCTGCAGAAGTCACCAGACTCGGCAGAAAAGACATAAGAGAACAAGTGAGAAATGCTACAGAGAACCCCTGGAACCAAGGGATCGACTGTGGTGGAGGATGGAAAATAAAGCAGGAGGAAAACAACCTGAGGCTGACTCAGGAGCAGCCACCAGGCAGAGAAGAAAAGCCTTGAGAAAGGCAGAAATAAGTAATAAAATGTTGGTTAAAGAGTTTTGGAGATGAATTTATTATGGCACCAACTAATTGTGTTAATTGATCAAGCCTGGCCCTTCCTGGGCTGGGCACAGACAAACATCACGGAGCAGTTTTCCCAAAAAAGCTAAGGAGGGGAAGAGCAGAGCCACCAGCACCAGGGGAGCAAACAGGGCATTAGAGCTCCCATTCCAGCCTGAGATTACAACCCACAACTGATCAGTGACCCCCTGAGTGAGGGAGCAGTATTTCACCACCAAACCCGTGAGATTTCGATAAAAAGAGAGGAAAAGGCCGTTTTTAAGAGCCTAAATTTAAAAAAAAACAAAACAAAACCTTTGCAAAGGCCTTACCATTGGCATCCTGGACTCCGGTGAGTGCCCCAACTGCTGCTGCAGTTTCCCCAGACAGGACAATCTGTCCCCCTCCTTGAAGGGTGGCCTCGGCCAGCGTGGCTACGGCGTGGGCAGCGGCTTCACTGCGGGCATGCAGAGGGGACAGCAGGGTTAGGAACACCAGAGGAACAAATAATTCCATTTTAACCTGGAAAAACACCTCAAGAGAACAATCCAGAGCAGAGGGATTCAGATCTGGCCTGGGTGAAGTTGTGCAGAGCAGGAAATCCACACTGGAGGAGGAATGGGTGGGAAGAAGCTGCTTCCACTGGATTTTTTCAGCTTACAGCCCTGTGTTCTCACTGTTGCATCCTTTCACCTGGGACTTGGCTAAAACTTGGGGACAATGCAAGCAGTTATCCCACATAGCTCCTTTCTGCCTCTGGATTCAGGTACCAGACTTTTGGCACTGGCACATCCTGGGGCTCTGCAGATTTCAGAGCTCTGCCTGAAATCTCTCTGGTTCTGCCAGTTCACCTCGCCCTGGACCAGGCCCAGAAGTTGCCAGGACCAGCATCACCAGCTCTGGCTTCGACTCCTCCCCAGCCAAGTGGTTTAATAATTCATTTTAATGAGCATTATTTTCAGCAGAGTGCTGTTAAATGTCTTCACACAAAGCCAGACCAAAGCCCTTCTCGTGCAGCAGCCCTGCTGTGAGAACAGCAGTGTCAGGTATTTAGGAAGGGCTGTGCACAATCCTTCCCTTCCTACACCCTCCCACCTTCCCAGAAACTGCACCTGGACCGTCAGCTCTGATTTGTCTCTAATCCCCTTTGAAAATCATCTTCACTTTTTGCTTCCCCAGCATTCTGGAGCGAAGAGTTCCACATTTAATTAGAAGAAAAAATTGCATTATGATGCTTCAAAACTCCTGGCTGGGCAGCCCTTTAATCTGATATTATGAGAAACAGAAAATAAAACCTTTCCTTTTTTGTTTTCCTTGTGATTTCATACATTTCCAGTGATCCCCTTCCCAAGCTGGAGAGCCCCAGCCCAATGTGGCATGGATCATTCCTGGGGTTTGATCACTCTTGTCCTTTCCAGACCTTTTTTATTTGAGTGGTGAGCACTTCCCACACCATTCAAGATGTGAATGCACCATCAGTTATTCCAAAGGCCTAATCCTCCCTTGTCCTTTATGCCTTTTCCTATAATTCCCAATATTTAATTTATTCTTTTGACAATATCTGCTCAGCAGTGGCAAAACATTCCTGAAGCCAAATTTCCTACCAATTATTGAAGCAAAAAAAAAAGTAGGGATTTCCTTTGGCTTCCCCATGGATGCTCTTCCTCTGCTCATTCTCTGCTCGACCAATTGACTCAAATATTTTCCAACTATTTTCCCATATTTTCCTTCTCTATTCTCATTTCCTGCTTAGATGCCAAACACTTTCCTACTGCATCCACTCAGGGTGGATTTTCAGTTCTAAACAGCCCCTCTGTGTCTCAGAGCACCTCTTAAACACTCTTAGAGAACCAGAATATTTTCTTGTCAGGCTTCCCTACTCCCCTTGGCACATCCTTCTCCTGAGCCTGGAGCTCTGGGAAGGCATTTTCCCTGCAGGAAGGCCAAGGGCAGCTCAGAAAAACTGGGATCAGGTGTAACCTCATGCTCAGCCTTCCCACTTCTAAAAAAAAAAACCCATGTAGAAAAACCTGGAATCCTGGAAATGTGCAGGATAAAATCCTGCAAGTTGGACTTGGGGAGATGGGGCTTTTTCCTGTAACTCCAGTGTCCTGAAAAGATCATCTGCTTTTAAAAGGGAATTTTACAGGGAAACTATTAGAAAAAAAAAAGCCTATTTGACCAACCTCAGGTAGCAGACAAGAAATATCTCAAGGATCTGTACCTGGACCACAAAGAGCAGAAACAGTTTTGTGTATTTGGGATTCAACCCCAACAGAGATTTGGGAGCAAACTGGGATCAAAGTGATTCCTTCAGCAATTCCTGGGTGGAACAAGGTCTTGGAGCTTTATTCCAGCCACCAGCAGAGTGGTCTTGTGCCCTGTCCCATCCCCTGGCTGCTCAGCCAACAGCTTTTAACCAGGATCCTGGTTTGGAAGAGGAAAATTCCTGCCCACACCTCAGCAGTGGGAAACCTCCTTCACTGCTGTGCTGGGATTTCCTATGGTGGCCCTGCTCCCTCGGCCATTTCCAGGTTTTAGGAACACCAGGACCAGTTGAAGCAGCTCAGTAGAGCTGAGCAAAGATGTTGTGTCCTGTGGAGCTACACCTCAGATCTGAGTGCAGACAAAACCCTGACAGAGCTCCTTCCTGCACTGCAGCTCCTTCAGCTTCTACCTCAGAAAGACTGGGGGAAAAAACCCTCAAAACCAGCAGCCTGTGGAAGAAATTCTGACTCTGAACAGAGCAGGAGCCAGGAACTGTCCTGCACACACCTGGACACTGCCTGCCAAAGGAAAAGCCTCTCTCAGGAGGGTACAGAGTGGACTCTGCACCATCAGAAGTTAACCCAGGCAGGAGATGGCAGGCCCAGGCCGTGCCAGCTGTCCCCTCCCCCTGCAGGTACCTGTTAAGTGCCATGGTGACAGTGGCTCCCTGCTGCATCTCCTGCGACGCCGCCACCGCCGCCTCCGCTAAGGAAGCCACCGCCTGCGTGGCCTCCGATGCCTGCGTCGTCTGGATGGTCATCTCCCCGCCCTGTAGCGTCGCCCAGTTCTGCTCCACCTGGGAGGGGAACACGGGGAAAGGCTGTGGGATCAGCCATCATCCCATCAAGGGGTGGCTGCTTCCCAAAAAGAGAGAGATGGATCATTCCAAGAGGTTTTCGCAGAGTCCTGTGGGTGTCCGGCTCTGAAAAAAGGGAGGGAGGCTGGGATCCACCTCAGGATGAGGCTGATGTTCCATAAAGATCCATAAAAGTCCTCAAAAACCCAGAAATCCCTCTTGTCCAGCCAAATCCTCAACAAAACAGGGCAGTGTTGTTGTTGTGCCCAGATCACTGCCTGCCAGCCTGGGCTGCTCGTTAATTAGCTGTGTTTAATGGCCACAAATTAAAACACAACAAGTTCCACCTCACCAGGAGGAAGAATTTCTTCCATGGAGAGTGGCAGAGCTCTGGAACAGCTGCCCAGGGAGGCTGTGGAGTGTGGAGACAGCCCAAACCCACCTGGACATGTCCCTGTGTCCCCTGCTCTGGGTGACCCTGCCTTGGACTGGACGATTTCCAAAGGTCCCCTCCAACCCCAACTATTCTGGAATTCTCTGAAGCCCAGCACAGATCACATCCCTCAGGGAAAGGGGCTGTGTTTTCCTCCCTGTTTCTATTTGCACCCATCCACTGACATTTTGGGGATTGGCCCTGTTGCCATCCAGGATTTATTTGGACAGCACCTGTGAACTCCCATGGGATTGAGCCATGTTGCTTAATAAAAGATGATCATGGCTGGAAGTGTTCATGCATCCCAGGAATTTAAAATTCCCTAGCTCCAGGCCTTCCCATAGATAATTTTCATATTACCTAAAGTTCACCCAGTTGCTCATTTTTCCCCATATTTTCATTTGGAGCTTCACAGCTCAGGAGATAATCGGTGTATGGCCACAAAATCCACCAGGGTGAAAACTAAAAACATGCTTTGGACAAAAGAATTGGAGGATCTGCTGACAAATCCTACTGGCTGCCTTGCAAGATGAAGATCTCCCTCCACCCCTTCCCTGTTCCCATCCCCATAAACATTTTAGGACACTCACCAACTGCTGAGACACACAAATAAAAATGCTGAAGAAGGTGATGGAAAAAACACCTCATTTTGCTGGGATGGAGAAGGATAAAAAGTCCATAAAGGCAGAGCTGGCTCAAGGCTCGAGGTAAAAGTTTGCTGCCTTTGGGCAAAGGTTGATTCCAAGACAGGATGGAGAGGGAGGGAGAACCTGAAACTGTGGGTGGGACAGGAGATCTCAGTGACACACAAAGCCCTAAGAAGGTGCCCAAGGTGTTCCAGAACAGGGATGGAGTAAGGAAAGAAGGAAAAGAAGCTGGGACTGCTCAGGCCCTGCTGCACAAAGGTTGAGCTGCTGAGATAAAACGGCTGAAAGGGAGTAAAAGGACCTTAAACCCACCCAGATCCTCGGCCAGGGACAACTTCCACCAACCCAGGTTGCTCCAGCCTGGCCTTGCCTGGGTGAGCCCCATCCAGCCTTATTTGTGCCTTTGGAAGATTTCTTTCAGCTCTCAGGAGATAAAACTGGTTCTTGAAAGCCCTCAAAGCAGCTGCAAAGTACTTCAAGGTCACTCCAGGCTGTTTCACTCAGGGCCTGAGATGAGAACGGGATTTGTGGCCAGCAAAGCTGTTCTGTGCTGCCACCTCTCGCCGTGACACCCTAGGCAGGCAGAGCAAAGGAAAGGGACAGAAAGGGACCTGCAGCCTCATTTAAAGGTGGGTTTGAAGCCAAGAGGGAAAAAAAATATCCTTAGAACTTTAAGGGAATGTTTCTTAAATACACAGAAAAAACTACATTCTTTTTTATTAATTGTTTGATTAAAAAAAAAGGTGGAAAAATAAATGTTTGCAAGTTTGAGCATTCAAATTTAGGTACGGAAATGCCAAAAAAACCCCAAAAATAAATAATCTATGGGAGGTATAAAAAAAAGTATGAAATTCAGACGTAAGGCTCCCACTAGAATTGTGTTTGTAGAGTCCTGAGTCGAAATAACAACAATCCAGCACTTTCTATATAAAATTAGTCTCCTGTTCTGTGTTAGCCCTGAACTCTGCAGGCTGGGTGTCTGCTGGGACCACTGAGATATTTCTGGAAGTTCAGCCAGCCCATCCAGGTGCCCGTGAAGCTGAGGCAGCTCCTCACCTCTCCGTCAGCCACTGCAGAATAATTGACTTGTGCGACGGTGACCGTGGTGGGCAGCTCGGAGGCGTCGGCCAGCGTGGCCACCGTGGCACCCGTGCCAACCTGGGGAGGAGAATGAAATAATGCATCTGTTACTGCAGGAAATGTCCACATCCCTCAGGCAGAGGGGCTCTCACCTGCTCGCAGATTAAAAAGAATAAAGGAATTTGCAGTGAGGGTGGTGAGATGTTGGAATAGGGCGCGCGGGGAAATTGTGGATGTGCCATCCCTGGAAGTGTCCAAGGCCAGGTTGGACAGGGCTTGGAGTACCTTGGGATGGTGGGAGTTGTCCCTGCCCATAGCAATGAGATGATTTTTAAGGTAATTCTAAGTCCCTCACATTCCATGATTCCGTGACTTATTGTAATTGCAGAGCTCACAGAAAACACGGAGCTGTCTCGAAGGGCTGGGGGAGGACATCCCAAGCTGGAATTGTGTTAATCCATGGCAGCTTCCAGACTGGAAGCAAGTTTTGCACATCCCTCATGCTGTCCCCATGTCCACAAAGTCCTCACCATTCCCCCAGCCTCAGGAAGAGCAGCTGTGGGAGCACAGTGGAGTCAGCTCCCTTCTCCCACGAGGTGAAACCCACCCGGCAGTCCTGGCTCGGAATTCCCTGCACACCCTCCTTGCTTCCCATTCCCTGGGTCTCATCTCCAGGCACCTGGCAAACATTGGCTCGGCCTCAATACCCCTTTGGAAATCACCTTTTCCCCATTTAACAGCTGGGAAAGGACAAAGGCAGGGAGATGGGCAGCTTTGTCTCAAAGGAGAATTAAATATAAATGCCAGGAAGTCAATGGGATCTCGGATGTCCAGCACCTGAAAGGACACCAGTGAAAGGGAAAATGTATGGACAGGTGAGCAGAGAGAACCAGCTTGGCAAGTCTGCTGGGGCTTGGGGGATACAGAAAACTGTAACAGCCACTGAAAAAGCTTCATTTGGGAAAAAAACCCCTACTCATACATCCAGTTTTTATCTTCATTATGTCTGAGACTTCACCAAAAACGTGATGCTCAACAGGGACAAAGTGCTGGGCCTGGTTAGGAACCACCACCAGTGGTGGTTTGGAGGCACAGGGGAAACTGAGATTCAAATCCCACTCCCACAAGGAGTTTGTGGGAAGTTTCAGGAGAAAACCGATTTTTTTTGGACATCCTGAGCTGCCAGAATCTGCCTTCCCACACAGGGAAGACAGGGAAAACAGCAGCAGCAGCAAGCCAAAAGCTGTGTGAGAGGAATCCTTATTCCACGAGGACAAATATGTATTTGGTGTTTGTCATAAATACATTACACTTCAGGTATAAGATGAAGAGCAGGGGCACAGAAGTACCTGATCTGCTGATTAAACTACATTTCATGCCATGAAAGGAAGGCAGTTCCACCACCTCCCCTCCCATGGCCACCTCAGGTGTTGTGTGGCGACTCCATTAAATGGATTTGTTTCAAGTGGGTTCATTAAATTCACGTCAAATCCCTGAATTGTTTGACCACATTGCAGAAATCCTTGCACTGGAGAACAAAGGGTGGGAGTTGGGAAGAGGGAGGATGAGGATGGATCTTTGTGTGGGAGCATTGTGGGGTAAGACACGATAAGGACAAAATTCCTCAAGGACAAGTTTAGCTCCTGAAAGGAGTTTCCTTAAACCACCTCCTTGAGGCAGACTGTGCTGGAAATGGAAAATGCAGGGGGTTCCTCTCACCTGGATGAGGGACACGGTGCCATCGGGGTTGCTGAAGGTTTGTACCACGGTCTGGGAGGGCACCAGGTGGGCGATGCTGTGCGTGGTCGTGGTCTGTGGGGTCTGCTGGTCCTCGAAGGCGTAGAGCAGGTCCTCGCGCCCGTGCTGCTTGTAGCAGTTCTTCACGATGGTCCGCAGGGCCTGGGTCCAGGACACCTTCCAGCAGAAGGGAGGAGGGGACAGTCAGTCCAGGGAAGTTTTCTGAACCAGCACGGCGCTGGGATTTGCACGTTTGTTTTTACTGGGGTTTACCGGGTGGTTTGCAATAATTTGCCAGTGAACAACCCCAGTGTTTGATCTCCCTCTGCTCATCCCCTCCTTTCCCTGAGGAACTCACCCTGGAGAGCCACCTGATGCAGTGAAGATGTCCCTGCTCACTGCAGGGATGAGATAACCTTCAAAAGGACCCTTCCAACCCAAACTATGCTGTTACTCCAAGCAGAAAACCGTGGTGATTTGGGAAAGCACCAAAATGCTGCCACAGCACCATTTCCAGCCTC
The DNA here is from genome assembly GCA_013397915.1 of Daphoenositta chrysoptera. NCBI lineage: Eukaryota > Metazoa > Chordata > Aves > Passeriformes > Daphoenositta > Daphoenositta chrysoptera. The sequence continues at coordinate 135,776 of VZRO01006865.1, read as the reverse complement.
CCCACCCAACCAGTCCTGAACCAGCCTGCACAAGTCCTGCTGCCTCCACACCACGGTGCCTTCCTCTGATTATCTCTGTGACAGGCTGGTAGAAACTTTACCCAAGATTTTCCAGCCAGTTTTCTCATTTTTCCTGGCTCCACTGTACATCCATCACTCCTTCCTTTAAGTACAAATCTCCCTGCTGCTCAGGAGGGGACAGCATCCCTCCCGTCCTTCAGGAGGTCAGGACACAGACTCTTCCTTCTGTCCCTCAAGGGAAAAACCACGCCCAAAAACCAGTCTGCAGGCCCCTGTGCTGCATTAGGAGGAAGACAGGGGGACACCCACCCGCTGCTTCTGCTCCTCCGTGCGGACGTCGCTGCGGACGTTGGCCCACGGGATGTCCTCGGGCCACCAGATGGGCTTGCAGCTCTCCTTGCCCCAGCCTGGCTTCCCACGACCCGTGGAGTACTTCAGCATCTCGGGGATGAAGGCTCTCAGCTGTGCCTGGAACACATAGAAGGTTGAGAGGTTTTTCGGAATTCACGTCTCTGGGAGTTTTGAGGTGCATCGTACAGAATTATCGTGTTCAACTTCCATCCTGTTGGAGCCATCGACTGGAAGAGGCCTGAATGCCCATGGAAGGTGGACAATACTTTGCCATCTTCTCCCAAGATTGAGTTTGGCAGCAGGTGGAAAAGCAGAAACGAAATTAAATCAGCTGAAACAACATTACAACACCGAGGCACCAACACACACTGTATTGGCACTTTGTGCTTCAAACACTGTCATGAAGAGAACAAGGCAACCTGAAATGGAATAAAGAAATAAATAAATCCCAGTAACCCATTAAAAACCCCCCACTCCATGTCCCTACAGTGGCAGGAACTCAGGTGTGAGCTGATGTATCTTTTACAGAGAGGCTGCAAGGGGATGGAGCTTCAGTGACTGCTCCAATGTGGAACCCACAACCTCACACTTCTCCAGCCCTGTCCTGCCAAGATAAATACAGAACTCACACAGGGTTTTCTGACAAGATTGGTTTTGTAGCAGGGATTCCTTGGAGCAGCAGGAAAAGGCTGGGTCAGCTGCAGGGCAGAGCAGGAAGAGGAGAGCTCACCTTATGTCAGAGGAAATCATATTAACTGAGAGCTCAAAAACTGCATTTAGGAGCAGCTCCCTGCATCCCTTCAGAGCTTTGAGAGTAAATTATTTCAGAGAATGACAGACTTGTTTTGGATGGAAAAGACCTTTAAGTCCAGCCAGTCCCAGCACTGCCAAGGCCATCACTGCCCACGTCCCCAAGTGCCACATCCACAGGGCTTTGAAATCCCAACAGGGATGGGGACTCCAGCACTGCTCTGGGCAGTTCCAGTGCCTGACCACCCTTTCCATGGAGAAATTTTCCCAGTATCCACCCTGCCCCTCCCCTGGCCCAGCCTGGTTCCCTCTCCTCCTGTCCCTGTTCCCTGGGAGCAGAGCCCGACCCCCCCAGCTGCCCCCTCCTGTCAGGGAGTTGTGCAGAGCCACAAGGTCCCCCTGAGCCTCCTTTTCTCCAGCCTGAGCCCCTTTCCCAGCTCCCTCAGGAATTCTCCAGACCCTTCTCCTCATGCTCCAGCTTCCCCAGCTCCATTCCCTTCTCTGGACAGAGTCTGGATGTTCCATCCATTGGCTCCAAGCTGTCCATGAGCTCATTCCAAGCTGCCTTTTCCACGTTACACATGCAATATGCACAAAACACCTTTTTCCAGCCTGTCCATGATCCACCTTCCACTGTAGACCCTCGTGTCGCCCTGACCTGCTCCAGGTTCCCTGGATGAAACCCCATTTATTCAAACAAACCTGGTAACAGCAGGTTTTTTTGGAGTTGCCTGGAGCAAAAACAGTTAAAAGCTCCTTCCCTGCACTGCCATCAGCAAGAGGCTCCTTGTTTCCAGCTGGATTAATTACTGGTCCATGGGAGTTCAGGGCTCAAGCTACTCAAGGTACTTGTTAAGGAGGGTTTGTCTTTAATCCACGGGGGAGACAATCAGCAGCACTGTCAGGAGAGAGGACTTGGCTAATTAGTGCCCTAACGAGGCCGGGGCTCTGACACAGGTAATGACCCCCCACACAAAGCCCCCACATCCCTCAGGGCACTGGTGGCAACATTCACCTGCAGGAGCCACGGTTCTGCTGACACCCTCCAGGAACCACCCAAAAATCAAATATCTGCTGGAAAAATCCAGTGGCACGTGCCAGTTTGTGCCCTTGGCAGCCTGGAAAGGGCTCAGATAACCCCCAGAATGGAGGGTTTGGGAGAAACTGTGAGAAATGTTTCTGTGCCACCTTTTCACACAGGCTGAGTGTTTTAACTTTAGGTTCAGTGGTACTGGGCTAATCCTAATCCCAGTCCCAAATGTAGTGGCCCAAAGCACAGCCAGCTGTATTCCAACTGCTCTCCAGTGCTGGAAACAACAAGGAAACTGGTTTCTAGAATGGAGCAAAAGCTGTGACTGGGAGTTTTCTACATTTTCCCTCAGGATCTCTGGGAAAAGCAAAGTCAGGTCCATGCAGGACCTCGGCTGCACCTGGAAGAGGGAAAACCAGCAGCTGCACAGGAGCTGGAAGTGAACACTCATCCCTGAATCCATCCCTGCTGCACTTCCCAGTGCTGGAAAACCATCCAGGCTATTGCTCAGCTGCATGGGAGCTGATTCCAAGAGGATTCTCCCTCTGCCACGTGCCAAGGACCAGCTGGGAGAGCAGGAATGCAGCTGTCAGGAGGTGGATGGGCACCACGACCATTTTTGAGAACCCAGAATAACTTTTATTGGCTCCTACAAGCAGGTTATAAGTCATGGGGGCACATGAAGTTTTAAAAAAGTCAGATTAAAGTACAAATTACCTGCTCATAAACCAGTGAGAGCTGACTGAAGCACTGACCTCAGCTTGATTAAACTCAGATTACCCAGTTTAACTCCTCAATCACATCACTGAGCAACTGAGAACAAGTTTAGGGTCAAACTCAGCTGTCACCAAAGTCCAGAAAGCACCAAGATTCCCCTCTGTGAAGGCTGCAGGGTAAAAATCCCACTGCAACATGGGTTTTCCTGCCCAGCCTGCGTGGGTGATACTCTCCACTCCCAAGGTTAGAGAAACATCTTTGCCCAAGGCTTTATTTCCCTCCAGACCACTGGGGAAGCAGAGCAATTAAAAGGAGAGTTATTTCCACCTCCTCACTGATGACACCTCTACACCCACCTGCTGGCACCTGCTGAAAGCAGAAGCCTCATTTTTCCAGTCCCTGTCATCCTAGTTATATTTATATTTATTTTTATTCCAGTTTTCCAAAGGGTTTTGTGCAACTTAGTTGTAAAAAAAGCTGATTTTTTTACTAGAAAATACAAATAATTACACTGGAAGCTCTGGGAATCAAGATTCCCACAATAAATGATGGCACCTCTGTGCACAGCTCAGGAGAAACCTTTCCACAAAGCTCTTCTGAACTACCTCACAGTGCTGGAACGATGAGGAAAAAGATCCTTGCTTCACCCCTTGTTTCACCATAAAGCAGCAGGAGGGGATTTGAAATAAGAGGTTCTACATCAGCACTTTGGGCAGGCTGAGCAAAGGCCCTGCAGGACAAGGAGGAGACAAACATTTCCATGGGAAACTGTTCCTGGTTCCCAGCAAAAGCTGCCAGTGAGCAGCTCCTGCAGGTGCCACCTTTCCCAGGAGTTTAAAAATCCAAGAAATGAGTTTTGCCTTATTTGTCAGGGATTCGGAAAATTATCTGTACCAGCTAAGGCACAGTAAACTTAATAAAATTTTATTATTAGTGTGAGCTTGTCTGATTCCACTAAGAAATGATGTTTTGAGCAGGGTGTGACCTCTGCAGAGCACAGAAAAATCTGCACATCTTCATCCTGCTCCAACACCTCTGTGTGTGCTGCCCATTCCATCTCGCTCCTCCCTTGGAAAAAAACTGCCTTTCAGCATTTAAAATTCCTTGTGGTGCCTCAGGGTGTACCCAGAGCCTCCTGCAGGACACACCTGCCTGAATTCAGGCCCTGCATCCCTGGGGAAGGAGATTTCCCTCTAGATGAGGCTTCCCTGGGGAGCCCCCTCCGCTTTGTCCTAGCAGGGAGGTCAGCAAGGGGCTGGACCTGGAGAGGAAGGGATTCTCCCACCTGCCCAGGGCAGATAATTCCCTGTCCATAACAGAAATATCTCTCTCAGGGTCTGATCTGGGGTTAAACATTTGGCAAACTCTGCGCCAAGCCACAGCAAGAAACAGAGGAGGGAATGAACCACAGGGCATAGAAAGGTGGCCACAAGTCACCTTCCCAACCTCGGTGCCTAAAGATTGTGGCAAAGCACAGAACAAACACTTTCCCTGTTCCCACTTTCTGGGAAGTGCCAAAAGCAGCTCCAAGGGGAATGCTCTCAGCAGCCTGAGCTCTCCTCACCAGCAGAGAAAATGAGCACCACTAACAAAGCTCCACGTCCAACCACGAGCTGAGCTGTTCCAGCCCCAGGGGAAAGAGGAGATCACAGCCATCCCCTGGAGACGCAGCCACACCGAACAACAGGATGTGGCTGCAAGATGGCAAACATCCCTCTCTTTCCCTGGATCTGCCACGGGTGGCTGCTCACCTGGGTCATCTTGTCCACGGAGACGGGGATGCCGTCAATAGTCAGGGGTGGCAGCTCCGAGTTGACCTCCTGAGGGGCCGGAGCGTGCTCGGCCAGCGCCGACTCCAGGTCTTCCAGGATGGTGCTCTTGTACTTGCGTACCTGTGGGGAGTTGTTAGGCTCAGGTAAACAAGGTGAGGAGCACCAGGAGAGGAGCAGGATGCAGACCCAGCCACCTTCCCCAAGGAGCTGCAGAGCAGGAGGAGCAAACAGGGGCACAGCTGGCAGGAAACACCCAGCGGCCCCGGAGACGCGGCCGTACAGAAGAGGGGCTGATGAAACCTGAAGTAACACCAGAAAGGGAAGAATTTGTGGGATGAAAAGGAAAGTTTTGAAGCCAGACTTGTCGTGGGCAAGTCTGCAAGAAGTGACAGCAGAGCTGAGCTCAAACATGTCGTTGCATGGGGTTGTTTAGTCTGGAGAAAAGGAGGCTCAGGGGGGACCTTGTGGATCCCCACAACTCCCTGACAGGAGGGGGCAGCTGGGGGGGGGCGGGCTCTTCTCCCAGGGAACAGGGACAGGAGGGGAGGGAACAGCCTCAAGTTGCACCAGGGGAGGTTTAGATTGGATATTGGGAAGAATTTCTTCCTGAAAAGGGTGGTCAAGCATTGTCAGGGGCTGCCAAGGGAGGTCTGGAGTCCCCATTCCCTGAAGGGAATTCCTGGACGTGGCACTCAGTGCTCTGGGCTGGGGACGAGGTGGGGTTTGGTCACAGCTTGGACTCGATGATCCTGGAGGTCTTTTCCAACCTCAGGAATTCTGGGATTCTATGATCTCTACCTGTTCCCTCTGATTTTTAATCCAGAATATTCCCCCCTGGTGAGATGTGCCAGGCAGCCATTCTTGCAGAGAAGAGAGGACCTCAGTGCTGCCCTCATGTCAGGGAATCACAGAAATATTAAGATTGGAAAAGATTTCTGAGATCACTGACTCAATCAGATTCACCACTGTATTCCATAAAACCTAAACTCTGTTTTCCATTTCCTAAAACACGACCTTCAGACCCCTACCAGGCTTCCAAGGCTGCCCTGAGCAGAACAAAACCCACAGAGAAGGTGAGGAAATTCTTCCCTCACTTTCCCAGGGACACCTACCACGTTCTCCAAGGGTGCAGCACCGAATACTTTGAAGACAGGGTTGGGTTTGGAGGGTGAGATGCACAGGACGATGGCCTGCTGCCCCACTCTGGTGGTGTACTCATCCAGCGTGGCCCGGAGCTTCCTGCAACACGGGGGGAAAACAGGGAACGGGCATCAGCTGAAAGCCCTGCAGAAACACAACCCCTCTCACTGCCAGCTCCCCTTCTCAGCGCTGCCCCTGCACAAAGCAAGTGAGAAACAGAGCCCCAGCTGCTCAGCTTGGCCACATATTGGGTTTATTCCTCCGCTCCGCAGGCCTGCTGTGCTCCCTGCAGTCACCCAGCAGCTCAAATGTCAATTATTCTCCTCTCTCTCCTTTTTTTCATGGGTGTAAGAAGAGAAATCACCGGAGCAGTGAGAGTCTGCACATCCACTCTGTCTTAGCAACACAAAACTTGGGTTTTGTTGAAGCACCTGAATGATTCATCACAAGAGGCCTGCAGACAGAGGTTATTTTATATCCAGATCACAACAGTGCAATTTTCCAGCACCAAAGTCCTGCTCCAAACAGATCTGTAGGAATTCAAGCTACAGGATAGGCAAGAACTGAAATGTTGCAGCAGCTCAGCACAGGAAACCCAGGTGTACCAACAGCTGCCCCATCAGCAATTCCCTTTGGAATTAAAACGTTCCACTGGATATTTTCTGCCTCTTATTCCCTTTTAAGCAGTACAAGAATCAGAAATGGTGGCAGAAACTCCAAAAAGCAAGAGAGAAGTAGTGTTTTCCTCAGAAAAGCTGAGCACTCCATGTGGGGACAGCTCAGTTCTGTCCTGCTCCTTTCAGAACCTGCTGTTTGCAGGACACACCAACAGCACCACCAGCTACACACAGATCCCAAAACCAGGGGTTTGAACTTCCCACTTGATTCCCAGTGGCGTGAAAATCAAGCACAAACAGGTGTTCAGCTGATCTGAGTGGAAAAAAAAATGATGTTTTGTCATTATCCTAATGTAGTAAAATGAAGTCATTGTGTGGAAGGAGAAGTAATTCCTTCACAGAGCAGTTTCTTTAAAAAATATATTGTTCATATTTCAAGGGAGAAAAGAATTTGCTCTTCAGAAACACTGCAATAAACAGGGCTGAGTTGGGGGAAGGAGAGAAAACCAGAATGGAGCTGTAAAAGGCAGGGAATTCACTCCCAAGGATTATTCTTTAGCAGTAACTCTGCCCAATAATTTAACATTAACTGCCCAGTGAGATCCCAAACAGCACAAAAAGCAAAAATTGCTTTGTTCCATAGGCTAGGGAATAGGAGAAGCAGCCAATATTCCCAAATGTTTCCAGAGCAGGGAATTGCAGGGTGGAAGGGCTGTGTGGTCCCTTTGGCTCTGGCAGGGCTCGGAGGCCATCAGGTGGGCAAACAGCCTCAGAGCACCTGGAATGCCACACCTGGAGGGCCACAGAGCTGTGCTGTCCCCACAGGAAGTTTCTAAAGCCAGAAAAAGTGTTTCAACTCAGGCAGGGATCTCTCCTTGATTATCCTTCCTAAAACTGGGCTCTAAAGGCTGGGTCAGTCTTCAGCGTGGGGTTTGTGCACTGGCAAAGGAAATTTGGATATGTGCACACTGAATTTATTCCCAGAGTTGTTTGATCCTGCAGAATAGGCTTTTTTCACGAGATAGATAAATCCTTTATGCCACAGCAGAGCTGGGATATGGATGGAGCTCCAGATTCCATTAAAGCCACTCAGGATCTGTGGCTGGTGACCAGCTGGGGTTAAAACAGAATAGTGGATCCACCAGAATGCCAGTCCTGGTGATGATAAAATCACTTCAGAGATGAGCAGAACTGCAATTTAACCCTCTAACGCAAACTAAACCACAACTCTTGTGTTCCAGGAAGACACTCCCAAAAAACCCCTGAGCTGGGCGACTTCTGGGCAGCACTTGGTGTGACCACCCAGGGCACAGGGCTGGCTGGAGGACACGGAGGTGGCAGGGACAGGAGAGTGCTCACCTGAGCAAACGTGTCTGCTGCCTCTTCCGGATGGAGGGGTTGGACTCAAACACGTGAGGTCGCTTCCGTTTCTTCCCCGTTGCCACAGCAGCAGCTGCTGCCATCCCCACAGGGCCTGGAAATCAAACCACAGAGGGTCAGTCAGCAGCAGCAGCTCAGGATCTGGCCAGGAAGGACGTGGTCATTGTGACCCCCACCCCCAGGCAGGGATGGGTGCCAAGGGTCTCCCCAGCAGAGCCAAGTGACACAAATTCCTCCCTGAGCTCTGCTCTCCAGCACTGGAGGTGTAGTGAAAGGCTGCATCCCCCAAGCTGGCAAATCCCAGCTCAGTCCCATATTTCAGCCTAAAGTTTTCATTACAATCACAGAATTCTGTATTTTATCTTCCAAACGTACTGAAAAACTCCCAAGGCTTTGAGTAACTGAGTGATCTGAGGAGATCCTGGTGGCTGGGAAGAGGAAACCAGGTACAGCTCCACAAACCCTGCTTGGACACCTCAACTACAGCATCAGGAGCCTGAGGCTTTCCCGAGGGATTAAGGACCTGTTCTAATGGGAAGGAAACTGAAAATCCAGAGTTCCCAGCAGTGTCCTACCAGAGCCTTCTGAAGACCACCCAGGCCTGAAAATCCTGTGTGCTAGAAGGGAAGGGGAAAGGAAAAATCCTGCAGGATGGGAGGCTGGAAAATTGATAAGCAAAGGGCATGGGATGCTCAGGGGGTGGTGGAAATTCACAAGTTTGATCCAGCACATCAAGAGCTTCATTCACCTGACAAAGTCTGATACAGAGTCAGGCCAGACTCCCAGTGCTTATTTATCACTCCATTTTTCTGCTAGTGTAGACCCACTACAAGGCTGATCTGGAGGACATTTGGCTCCACTGGGAGGAATCTGGGATTCTGAAACACTTTCCCAGTCCAGATATATCAGGATCTTTTGCGGATCTCCCTGGGAGAGGCCTAACACGTGAGCTCTCCCTGCCTCAGCAAGGCCACGCCACACTCCTGGGTTATTTTTGCCGTTGTTTACGTGAGGCCTGAAATAATTTTTGCTCTTTGACATATTTGGTATTTTAATTTCGTGATTTGAGGCAGCATTTTAGCAGAGACCTTTGTATAAACCAGAACCTCAGCGATCCACACAGAAATGATGCGGGACTCGAGCGGCCGGCAGGGCTTGCGGAGAATCCAGGGGGAATTTGGGCCATCCTGCGGGGTGATGGAGCAGGAGGCGTGGAGCACCCCCCTGGTTTACCTGCAGCTGCCAGGTGAGCAGTGACCTCGTCGGCAGCCGTGGAGTTGAGGATGTCGGAGTCGTCGTAGGAGGTGTCCTCGGGCGAGGAGGGCGAGTCCTCGTCGGCGCTCAGCATGCTGTGCTCCGTGTAGGTGGCCACGTGCACCTGCTGCACCTGCTGGGCCACGGCGTGCGCCTCGATGGTAGCCATGTGCTCTGCCTGGCTCACTCCGTGTTCTTCCATCAAGAGTCGCTGGCAAGAGGGGACAAAAAGCACCGTCTGTGAGTATGAAGGGCAGAGATCGCCTCCCCCGGGGACAGCGGGTGGTTATGATGTGAAAGAAACTCCACCAGGAGCCAGGAGAGAAACTTGGAGTTAAAGAGTTTGGAAAAATCCACATTTCCAAGGAGGGCAGAGCAGCCAGACACCGTTATCTGTGCTGGAGGAAAGGTCCCCAAGGATCCCACAGCCCTGAGATTCCGCGTCCCGCACGTTCAAGGGTCAAAGCTGGGACTTGGTTTTGCCACTTCAAGTTCCAGCTTTTGGGGAAGAGGCCTGAGGGTGACACAAAATCTTCTCTGACCTCAATAGCTCAGGACACAAACAAGGATGCCAGTACAGAATCCCAGAATCCCTGAGGTTGGAAAAGCCCTCAAAGCCCATCGAGTCCAAGCTGTGCCTGATGCCGACTTTGTCCCCAGCCCAGAGCTCTGAGTGCCACCTCCAGGAATTCCTTGGACACCTCCAGGGATGGGCACTCCAAAGCTCCCTGGGCAGCCCCTGCCAAGGCCTGACCACACTTTTCATGAAGAAATTCCTGCTGATGTCCACCCTGAGCCTCCCCTGGCCCAGCCTGAGGCCGTTCCCTCTCCCCCTGTCCCTGTTCCCTGGGAGCAGAGCCCGACCCCCCCGGCTGTCCCCTCCTGTCAGGGAGTTGTGCAGAGCCACAAGGGCCCCCTGAGCCTCCTTTTCTCCAGCCTGAGCCCCTTTCCCAGCTCCCTCAGCTGCTCCTGGGGCTCCAGACCCTTCCCAGCTCCGTGCTCTTCCCTGGACACGCTCCAGCCCCTCCAGATCTTTCTTGTCAGGAGGGGCCCAGAAGTGGACTCAGAGTCCAGAAAAGGGCAAAACCAAACCCAAGCACAAATATCACAGAAAGCTGATTTATTTAAGGCATCCAGTGGTAAAGCACTGAGCAAAGTAGCAGCTTACACAGTCAGCAGGGCCCTGGACCACACACTGGGAACACAAATCTGTGCAGAAGGACCAGGACGGGAGGTGCAGGGATATTTTCAGTTTGTACATTTGAGGAAAAGAAATGGCACATCCCTAAGATATTTTCAAACAGAAGGATTAGAACCTCAACCCTCAAAAACAGATTCCCCAAAGGGAATCTGTTCCTGCTCAGGGCAAAGAGCAGAAAGAGGTGACCAGCTGCAGGTAACAAGAAAATAAACAAAAAAAGATTCTGACCTTGTCAGTACAGCCATGGAATTACAGCTCCTGACTGACACCAGATCAGGGAGGGGTCAGTGAGACACAGGAACCCAAACCACTTTGTCAAGAGGGTTATTTTGACCAAACAAAAAGGAAGTTGCAGCCAGGTGGGGGTCGGTCTCTTCTCCCAAGCCACAGAACAAGAGGAAATGGGCTCAAGTTGTGTTGGGAAGGTTTAGATTGAATATTAGGGAAGATTTCTTCTCCAATAGGGTTGTCAGTGGAACAGGCAGCCCAGGGAAGTGCTGGAGTCCCCATCCCTGGAGGGATTTAACAGGGGCCAGGGTTTAGTGGTGGGACCGGCAGTGCTGGGAGAAGGATTGGAATATTCCAGCCTGAGGGACAGCAGAATTGTTGTTGTCAGACTGTCACAAACCCACTGAGGTAAGGCCAAACCAGCTTCAGACTCCCAGTGCTCCCTAAAAAGCTGCTGGAGTGTGATGTTGCTGTTGTCCAACCCTGTTTACAACTTGGGTTGTAATACTAGAACCTTCTGAAAATAGCAGGAGTTCGAACAGTGCCAGTGAGGATGGCACTGAGACACTGAGGTACATTGAAGCAAACTGAAAATTCCTGCTGGAGAAGCAATCAGCCCCGAGCTCCTTCCAAGAAACTCATTCTGCCATCACCAGAGAAAAATGGGTGGGAAAAAATATTTCAAGTAAATCCCTACGGAGCAGCTTAACAGATTTCCCAAGCCACCGAGCTTTTCCTGAAAGGGGACGTTGCTGCTTTTCTCACTGGAGCAATGCAATTTTAGGTATTTCTATTAAAATTTTTAAAATCCATGGAAAAATATGATCAGAATATAATTGACAGAGCACGGTGACCTTAAAGTCCATCAGCAGACAAGACCCCAAGACGACGGATGCTTCCGATGCCGTTTCCACCGGGAGGAAACCTTCGGCTCAAAGGCAACCTACAGCTAATGCCACAAACCCTGAAACCTTGGGAAGTCACTGCCATATTCAAATTATTTCCAAAGCATTCCTGATACAAGCCAGGCTTTGTGGGCAAACACCTTGACGGGCAGGAGAAGGTGTCCCCAGCCTGGCGATGCCGCTGCTGCCCCAGCAAAGCGTTCCTGTGACACATCCAGACTCAGATTTGGGCAGGGATCCGGGCACAGGGGGTGAAGGGAAAGCTGTTCCTGGTTAGCTTTAGAGATGAGCGTTCATCACTCCAGAAAAGGAACACCAATCCCTGTTTTTCTCCCAAAACCAGAGCAGTTTCAGGTGCAGGGAAAGCCTAAAGACGCGACGGTGCCTGAGGAGACATTTCCTGGTAGTCACGGCTCAGTCCAGAAGCCTTGGATGACAGCCAGAAGTATTTTTAAAGTAATTTAAAGTGCTTATAAAAACTATGAGGATAAAGTCCCTCTCATCACACAGTGCAGGGGTTCCTTTGATGTCCTGTCAGCCCTGACCAGTGGCTGTTGACACCATGGCTGGAGGAACACCAGATGCAGGAGGAAACAGCAGAGCTGCACCACTCAAAGCACCAGAAAACAACAGGAACTGGTCGTAAACCCCATAAATTCTGCACCGAATTTAAACCCACGTGAATTGAAATGAGGGTCTCCGAGGTGTGATTGTAACAAGTCATAACTCAACCCATAAAAACCCCATAGACACCATCCTCCATCATAACCATCCAGGTTAATGGGTGCCTAAAACTGAGCCCAAAATAAAAAATCCACACCAGAAAACATCACAGGGAACAGCAGCACGATGGGAAAACTCCCTTACACACAGAGGGCTGGAATTATTTTAAACCTTTATCCCACTGAAGAGGTTTTGCTTCAGATGCTGCAAGAGACACGACTCTGAGACAGGCTGAACCTGGAGATGAGTACTCATTCTCTGGAATGTTAAATCATGAGGCCATTTTTACCAACTCAGCCAACACCTCATTAATTTGAAACCCTGCTCAGATCACCAATAAAGAAAAGAATGGCTGGCTCTCACTTCTTCGGTGGTTTAAATAACTTTGAAAGGAAGCAAAATAAGAATTATATGGAGATTTTGAGAGGCCTGCTCGCTCTGTCCTCTCCTGAGCACGCACAGCTCACTCCAGCCACGTGTGGTTGGATCCATCCTGGGATCCGACCATGGAAGGGACCTTGAGGAATGGAGGGGTGAAGTTTTATGTGAAAGAGGGAAGATTTAGATCACACATAAGGAAGAAATTCTTTCCTGTTGCCCAGAGAAGCTGTGGCTGCCCCTGGATCCCTGGAAGTGTCCAAGGCCAGGCTTGGAGGAACCTGGGATAATAGAAGGTGTCCCTGCCCATGACCAGGGGTGGCACTGGATGGTCTTTAAGGTCCCTTCCAACCCAACCCATTCCATGATTCCACCATTCTGAAATGGGGTGGGAACAACCAATGGCATCCAAAACACCAAATATAAGGAACTTGTGTTCAAATCGATCAATCAAGTTGATTTTCTTACAAAACTTGCTTTGTTGCTAATTATCCTGATTGTCAGAATTCAGCCATCGTATTTCATATCAAGAGTGAGCCATTCTGGGTGAAAAACCAAACAGGAGAAGTCCCCCTGCATTCTGTACCAGCATCAACATGAAAACAAATACGACATTTCATAACTAAAACGCAGGAATTAGCAAACCCCCGATGGCAAATGGAGAGATCAGCTCTCCCACAGCCTGCTCAGGGTGCTCAACCCTTCCTAACCAAATGTTTTGTCAAGAAGGAAATCCCATTCCAGCAATGAACCTTATAGGATGGATGTCCCCAGCTCAAGCAGCAGCTCTGCCCTCGCTGCGTGGAGTCGGAAATCGCACAGGAGTAAAAGAGACGATTAAGGGCAACACATTCTGAAAACTTTCTCAGAATCCTCTTTACAAGTGATCAATGTCCCCAAATTAGTTTAACAGACACATTTAACGAGGTCAGGGGACTGTCCCTGTTCTCACTTCAGGCTGGTCAGGTCACTGACCTTCTCTTCCCAAGGATGAGACTCAGGAGAAAGGCTGCTACCCTCCAAAGACTTTGAACCACCCAAAAGATGGAAGCATGGGAGAGTTTAGGTTGGAAAAGCCCTCTAGGATCATCAAGTCCAGTTGTTGTCCCCCTGCACTGCCAAGGTCACCACTAAACCCATCACCTGGTGGTGGACCCACCCAAACTCATGGAGCAGGACACTGGTGGAGCCTCATGGCCTGCAACACTCTTGTAGATTAAAGCTTCTCCCATCATTTTCCCCAAAACCGTGCCTTGTACTCAGCAAAAACGTGGAGAAAGGAAGAGACAAGTTATCATTGTGGTGGCTCAGTCAGCTCAGGGGACATCAGATGCTCCTGGGATTTGGAATTTGTTTTGGTTTAATTTGCTTTGTTTTTTTAAAATTAAGTAATTTAAAGGACTTCTTTGAGAGGGTCAATCCTCCACACCCACTCTCAGGAATAATCCCTCTGGTTTGTTTCCTCGTCTCTTTCAAAGGAATGAAAACACTCCTGGTTTTCCTTTCCCAAACCATTTTCTGTTTGATCTCTGCACCGCAGTCAGCACCAGTTCCTTACTGACAACCCTGCCCCACACAGGAACTCAGCACGGAGCACTTTGTCTGGCACTACAATCTCAAACAAGAAAGTGAAAATCTGGTTCATTATTCAAGCTGGTGCCACTCCTCATGGTTTCACTTCAGGGAAATCCTGTTCCGAGTGTTTTCCAGAAAACCTACAACACCTCCTGCCTTTCTTCCACTCTTCTGTGAAGCTGACGAGCATCTGGAGTTCAATATTCTCTTAATGGGTTCAAGCCTCTGCCATAAATAAGTCGTTTGCTTCCCATTAAACAACATCACACTGGCACTTTTGTTCTGGGAGGTGGCTGCAGGGCGTTAATCAAGGAGAGCTCCCGTGATCCACCCGTGTTCCGGCAGCAGCTCCGAGGTGCTCACCCCTTCCACTGGAGGAAATCATCCTCTAAATCAGGTTCTGGCCATCGTTGGCTTTTCCCCTTCCCCTGGCTGGGAGGGAGCCGTGGTGATTCCTCACCAAATGCTGCTTCATCTCCATCCCTTGGCCACTGGAGCAGTTTCCAGCTTCCCAGCTCACCAAGATGCTGCTGGTGGCACCCAGGACTTCCCACACATTCCTGCTGAGCTCCTTCCACACTCCCAGGAGGGTAAGGAAGGCCACACTGCTCCCATTTATTTTAAGAACTACCAACTGTTTGCAGCTGCAACAGCTCCTCCTCCTCGCTGCCACCGCACTGTCGGCACCGCTGGCAGCTCGCGACAGGGAGGGATCAAAAGTACCTTTGATGATCTGGGTTGACGTGATGTGAAGGAGATTTTTCAGTCAACTGGGTCACACTTTGTGGATTCAATCAGATTAAAAAGCACTTCCTCTGCACTTAGAGCACAGGAATGTGTTATTTAAAAAGCTGTCCCAAACTTCCGGCTGCGCGTCTCGATGATCTCCAATTTCCCTGCAGAGACAGCCTGGGATAATTCCTCAGTGAAAACTGATCTTAGCAAGAAATCAATTATTGGCCATTTACTAATGAAATCAAATCCTGTTTGAATGGAATTATACCTTTGGAGTTGTCCAGTCCTGCTGCTTCTGTTCTGGCACAAGACCCCTACGCAGTTTTTCAGGAGAGTGGGTACATCCCAGTTTATCACTGGAGATTTCTGGTACCTCACGTTTTGATGGTTACAACAACCACAAAGAGCCAACCTCATGTGGGATGGTATTCCATCATTTTCACCAGGAGCCATGACTGAAATCTCTGGTGTCCATCAAACCTCGTTAGCCTTGAGAGATTTGTGCCTTCCCTCCGACGAGAACGGCCAGGAACGATCCAGTTTTGGTGTTTCCTGAGATGGTCGGAGTTGGAGGAACTGCTGCCAGATGAGGGGAGGATTAGAGGACAACCTTTAAAGGGAGGAATGGCCAATCCTGGCATTGTCCTGGCTCTGTTTCTCCTCCATCTGGGCCAGCTGGCACCTGGCAGCCACATCTCATCCACCTCCCAGCCAGGGCGCGCAGCTCGGTCGCAGCATCTCCTGACCATGCTGGTTAAGAAACCACTTCCAGGAGAAATCAGAGCTGCCAGGAGGTCTGTGCCAGCCAATTCCAACCGCTCCAGCTTTTGGGGAAGCCCAGGGAAAAGCCCCCACTCCCATCACTCAGCAGTGCTACCACCACCGAGCCAGTCCCAGACCTTCCTTCGGTCTTTTCTCCACGGGGACAGGAGAAAGAAGATGTTCAGGTGTCCCTAGAAGGTGATTCCAGGCTCCCAATCACAGAGATGCAGCTCTTTCCATGATTTTCACGTTGCATTGGCATCTCTCACTGGATAAATATTATTCATTAATTCGTATTTAGGGTGAATTTGATACTGTTCCTGTATAAAACTGTGCCTAGAGGGAATCACCGCTGCGGCTTTGATAAGCAAACAACACCATTCACCAGGATGAGCTTGATTAATATCTCACTTATTACCACAACTCATTTAAAATGCACATTTAAATACCAAAATCCCATTTTCCACGGAAAAAAAAATCCTTGTTCATGGGGAGAATTTTGAGGCCTATTCCTCAACTTGATAAAAAACAGCTTCTTTTTTATGGTGAAGCATCTGCTCCTCTGAAAGCTGTGCAAGGTTTTGGATGGGAATGACTTCCCAGGACTGGAGACATCGGCTCCTGTCAGCAGCACAACTGATAGCAGGCACAAAGCAAGATAAGACACTCTAGTTTACTCCTCTGCTATCAAGATTGAAGTGAACATCTTATTTCACGTGGCTGGCAGAGATACAGCGACTGAAGCACCAACAGGAACAACAGGACCCAGCTCTCGTTCCACAGCGTCCTCCTGTGGCATAGCATTAGTAAAATGATCCTTTTAATTAGGATGGGGGAAAAAAAAAATCCCAATGCTCTGGGTCTCAGTGAGAAAAGACCTAATATCAAACGGATTCTAGCAAACAAAACCAAAAATCCTTCTATTAACGCACGCTCTTTGTCACAATCTCACATCAAAGAGCAAAGAAATCCCCCTGCAGGAAAAACTTCACATGTGGCAAGGCTGGAAAAGAAACAAATAGGATTTCACACGTATTTATTAGGATGAAACCTCCTACTTGCTGCTGAAGGCTGCCATCGAGTGATGTGATAGGACACATCACGGACAATGGGATTTGCAATGGGTCCTTTTTGCAGCTTAATTTCACATATTTAGCACCAAACACCAGCAGGAAGCCACGGGGTGAACACAAGGATGAGGTGGATTCTTGAGTCCTCTTAAAGACTCTGCTCAAGCTTTGGCATCAAGAATAATATCCCAGTGGAATCAACCCTCCTCACGAAGATCCCAAATTAAAAAGGGCACATTTAGGGTTTGGAAACCCACGGGAAGGGCAACCACCACATCCCAGCCTGTGCCAGCCGAGTGTAACCCAAAACTGGAAGTGAAACTGCACCCCAGAACCGTAAACCACTGGATGGAATTCTCATTTAGCATTCCCGTGCTTGCCCCCAGCCCTGCAGGTTTCACAGGAAGCACTGGGGGTGACTCTCCCTCACCAGTATCCACCAGCAGCACCTGGCCCAGAACCCATTGCCTAAAATCTTTTTGCAGGATGTGTGGTCTGCCACAAGTGTCAGAACCAGAACGTGATAAATGCCATTCTCTGAGGTAATACTTTGTCACCTTACACATTCTTGAATTTTATTTAATGAACCACACAGAAATCCCAATTTTAACCTATTTTCCTCAGACCTGCAGAACCCAAGAGTCATTTTAACAGCGTGAAGCGAGTTACTCATCTTTAGTCAATTCAGCTTTTTTAATTAACAGGCAGAAGTGGTCTTGTAAGAATTCCTAACCCAATAAGCAGAGGCTGCTGTTTGCTGACAGCATTCCAGGCTGGGCACAGAGGCGCAGCCCTCAGCCCGGCAGGATTATGGCCGGAAAAGACGGAGCGTGGCCCTCGCTGGCTGCTTTAAGGTACAAATGTTCCCAGTTTTAATCCTCTTTTATGGAGAGAGAGGATTAGTGGTTATGCTGGACTACCACAGGAAAAGAGAACGGGAACACAGAAAGGTTTGAGCAAGAGGGTGGTGACAGAGACACCGCGGCCTCGTCCCGACGAGGCTCCGCGGTGTGAGGGATGTGTCCAGCACGGATGAGCTCTGTCCAGCCTTGGCAACATCATGGAATATCCTCAGCTGGAAAGGATCCACAGAATCATGGATCCAACTCCTGGCCCTGCCCAGGACACCCCAATAATCCCACTCTGTCCCCGGGGGCGGTGTCCAAACGCTCCCGGAGCAGCCTTGGGGATGTCCCCATTCCCTGAGGAGCCTGGTCCATGCCCCAGCACCCTCTGGGGGAAGAACCTTTCCTGATACCCAGCCTGATATCCAGTCTGACCCTCCCGGGACACAGTTTCAGCCCATTCCCTCGGACCCTGTCACTGCTCACAGGGAGCAGAGATCAGAGCTGCCCCTCCTGAGGAAGCCGAAGCCCACGTGAGTCTCCCCTCAGCCTCCTCTCCTCCAGGCTGGACAAACCCAGTCCCCCCAGCTGCTCCTCCTACGGCCCCTCCAGCCCTTTCCTCATGCCTGTGTCCCTCCTTTCGACACTCTCTAACACCTTTGTACCTTTTTTCCTACTGTGGTGCCCAAAATTAGGATGGATCACCTCAAGGACTTGGTCCTCACATGGCAACGATTCAACGAGATCAGCACATGATAAGAACAGACAGTACAGTCCTAACCACATTTAATTATCAAACTTCCACCCAAAATGGCAGCCTGGGCATTTCTTGAAGTTCAAGTGATTCAAGAAAGCATCTGCTTGGCTGCCCTGCAAAAGATGCACTCAAGGAGGAAAAATTCCCCAGAAAATCCACTGGGAACTAATGAACATAAGGATGTGGAGCGAGTGCAGAGGAGAACACAGAGATGTGCCAAAAGCTGGAGCCCCTCTGCTCTGGAGCCAGGCTGGGAGAGCTGGGAATGTTCACCTGGAGAAGAGAAGGCTCCAGGGAGAGCTCAGAGCCCATTGCAGGGCCTAAAGGGGCTCCAGGAGAGCTGGAGAGGGACTGGGGACAAGGGATGGAGGGACAGGACACAGGGAATGACTTCCCCCTGCCAGAGGGCAGGGATGGATGGGAGATTGGGAAGGAATTCCTGGCTGGGAGGATGGGGAGGGGCTGGGATGGAATTCCCAGAGAAGCTGTGGCTGCCCCTGGATCCCTGGAAGTGTCCAAGGCCAGGCTGGACACTGGGGCTTGGAGCACCCTGGGAGAGTGGAAGGTGTCCCTGCCCATGGAATGGGATGAGCTTTAAGGTCCTCCCAACCCAAACCATTCCACAATTCCATGATGATTCCACAACACTGAAAAGGGAAACTGTCCCTGTGCAAACACCACACCAGGTACGAGAGAAAATCCCGTGTCACGCTCGCAGCCTCACATTCCACACCACTAAAATTCGTGTTTTCTGGAGGAAAAAAAAGTGCATTTCCTGCCCAACCACACCAAAGAGATTTGCCTGCGAGTCTTGTGGGTCAAAAGCACCTCCAAGCTGGGTTTAAAGGCTGCTTCCCACATTTCCCTCTCCACACTGACAGAGCCTGTTGAACAGGCCGGGTGCTCTCCGTGTCCCGCTCCCACACGGGCACAGGGGACACTGCAGTCCCACACCCGGGGAGAGCATCCAGAACTGATCCATCCTGGAATTCCAGCCCTGACCCACCTTAACTCTGTGCTCCAGCAGGGCTTTTCCTGCTTTGAGCACGGTATGCAAATCCTGCAGGAATTCCAAGTTTTTACAGCTCCTGCAACGCCGCCGTGTTTGATACGCTGAAAATGGACCGTGAATTTTTATTTGCTGCTGCATTTTGTACTTCAGATGTCTTTCATGTCTCTCCACCACCACCTCCATCTACATATGCTTCCGATTATCAGGGCTGAAGTATTCCAACCATTCCCAGGGAAATTCACCGTTCCTTTCTGGAGCAAGAGGCCAAATTTACTGATTTACCCCCAAATCCATGGGAATGTTCATGATGCAGAATTAATCAGCCTGAAAATAACCCAACTTTCAACCCAAAGCAACCACGAGAAGAGCTCTGAATTCACCAGCTCCTTCTAGGGAGGGAAGGGAGCAGCACTGTTTAAGTCCCTTCTCCTTCCAAAGGGAAATCAGGAGTTAAAGGATTCTCTTGGTGCCCAAGGAAGCGGCTGCAGAAGCAGCAGGAGACTCTAATGGCTGACACCAAAAATAAACTTCTTCATTTACACAGCATTTCTCAGCATAAATAAAACATGGGCACTCTGGGCTGTGGTCTTGCAAGTATTTTTGACCCAGACGATGGGGAAGTTTTCCAAGCCTGGAAGTCATCCCTGTTTGATTCCTTTAATTAGATGGTTACGTAATGAACAGTGGGAGGGACTCAGTTACTTCTGGATTGGCTGCCTTGGTCACACTGCTTACAAGCAAACGTGGTCTGTGAGTGAAAATACACTTTCATGGATTTTTCCTGATGTATTTGAGGTCAGATGAATTTTGTAGGACTGAAAAAGTTGAGTTTCCCTGCGGTCTGTAGGATCTGAGCAACACATTTATTATTTATAGGCACCACAGGCAGCACACGAACAGGTAAAATAATTCACACATCTGCCTTACAGAGGCTGGGAGTCAGCAACATCCAACAAAAATAATGCTCTAAACCAAGGAGACACCTGCTTCCATCCTCCAGCACAAAACCAGGCTCCACTCCCTGCTGAAAGCAGCACAGGCCCTGAGAAAGGGTGGAAAACAGGAAGAAAAGGAGACACTGGAATTCCAAATCCTACTGATTTGGAATACACCTTCCATCCTGAGCATCCTAAGGGTTTTTGTACAGCTCTATTTTTTCGGGAGGAAAAAAACAAGATGGAATTTCATTGACATCAAAATGTCATCGTGCATCAGGATGAGCTGCGAGCTCCACCAAACACAGCCTGCAGCTCCCCGTGTTCCATCTGGCAGTAAAAGGGATTCCCTCTTGGACTCCTTGGACTTCCTCTCGGAATCTGGCAGCAACTCATCCACAACAAACCTCAGAGTCCTTCCCAAAAAAACTGGAAGGCAGACTGAGCTCCAGAACAAAGCAGGAGCACAGCCTTGGCTACCTGGGCACCCTCTCACGCTCCTGGTGAGAACACAGGGATTGCTGCTGGTTGTAGCTGTGCTATTCCCAAAGGGAAACAGGCTCTGAGGTTCCCCAGGAAGTGCACAATCAACTCCAGCCAACCCTCCCAGAGGGATTGTCCACCTGGCAACTGCATCAGCCTCACCAGTTTTGGGGCAAAAAAGCCACAGCAGAAAGAGCAGAACTGGGGAAGACACAAATATTGAACCCCAGTGCAATCGCTGCAGTGGGTACAGAACAAACCTGAATTCCCCCAAAGCAGGAAGGTCCTGCATGGTCACAACCATGGTCACAAAGCTGAGAGGTTCCTCCAGCCCTGGCACAAAGCCCTGCATGACTCTGGACCTTAAAGCTTTTCTCACACTCCTCTGCAGCCTTTAAGCTGGGAAGTGGTGAGGGCTTCTGGTGGAAGCTTTAGTTTCAGGAGGTAAAAGACACCAGTGATGTTCAGAGTTTTAGGGTTTGTAGTAACTGGAAATCAGAGGGCTTTTGCCAGGATTTGTTTACCTGGCTTGGACTCACAGGGAAGACGAGCTCATAAAGAGATTCACAAGAGCAGACACACAAATTCATTCACTAAAATAAATGACAAATGGATCAGGGCACGGATGTGGATCTGCACTCAAATGTGGGAAACCATTACACTGACATAACAAACAGCTGAATTCCAAACCCCAACAGGACAGATTCCCTTTAAACACACACAAACACTGCCCCAGGGCCAGGGTGCCACTTCACTCCTGGCTGGAGCTGTGTCAGGGGGGTTTAGGCTGGATTTTAGGAAAAGGTTCTGCCCCCAGAGGGTGGTGGGGCACTGAACAGTGCAAGTAAAATCCCTGCTGTGCAGCAGAAGTTATTTTAAAACCACCCAAAAAAGTGGTTTAAAATTATTTCATTAAACGTCTCGGTAATGGGTAACACAAAATATCTGAACTGTGTTTTTTCCCCACAGATCAACTTCAGAAGCGGCGTAAGGAAGATAAAGTCCAAGGCTGAATTTCACAGAACTCCCTGCACCGAAAATCATCAACACAACCCCACCATTCCCACTGACAGCACAAAATGTTCTTATGTAGAAAAGTTTGGATTACATTTTCTTGGTAAAAGGGATACAGGAGCACAGCAGAGTTCACTGTGCCCTGCTGCCTTCCTGGAAGACGCTTTCCCAGATCAGAGAACAGTGATGCATAAAAAATAATAATTCCCAAAGCCTTCAAGAGAGTGAAACTGCGTGGAAATCTCCCTCCTTTGGAAAAGCAATGGAAATATTCCCAGAGCTTGTGCACAGACATGGCAGAAGTTGGACATGAAGTGGGATTGGCCTAAAGTGAGACGGACACAAAGTGATCCCAGCGCTCCTCCACTCTCCTGGGGCTCCTTGGTTTCCCCTGCAAGGCTGAAATATTCCAGGGCTGAGCTTGCCAGAAGTTCAATTGCCTGGTTTAAGGCTGAGAAAAGGTGACCGAAGCTCCTGAGCGACAGAGAAGTTATGAAATTCCAACACATGAAGGATTCCAAAACACCTGTGGGCTGCAGGTGGACATGGAGCAGCTGGCCAGGCACGGGGCTCCTGCCCAGGGAATTCCAGACAATTACCTGACAGGAAAAACCCCACCGTGGCCAACCTCCCTCAGCAGCAAAGTGGCCTTTGCTCATGGAATTATGGAATTGGGAAAGCCCCCCAAGACCATCGAGTTCAACCATCAGGGCAGCACTGCTGTGTTCACCACTGAACCACGGCCCCAAGGGCCACATCCACGGGTTTTTGGACAATTCCAGGGATGGGGAAGTGTTCCACCACTTCCCTGGGTCGTCTCCACAGCTTAATCCCCCAAGTTTTCCCCCGCATTTTCCTGATGGAGCCACACAGAAGTGCAATCCTTAACCCACACCAAGGACTCTCACTGGCAGAGCTGGGTTTTCCAGGATGGCCTAATTTACTTCTGGAATGGGATGTTTGTTGTCTTGGCCAAGTCACCTCCATCAGACCACACACTTCCTAAATCCTAAAATATTCCAAGAGCTGCACGAAACCCACAGGGGATGAGGCCGAGGGCTCCCAGCTCACTGTGTTTATGGGCTGTGCACAAGAGGTCATCTTAAAACCTCACAAAAGTGATGTGAGGCTGCTGGAAAACATCTGGGATGCAGTAAAACTCCATAAAAACCAACTGAGACGCTCTGTGAAACACCAAACACGTGCAGAAATTACAGAGGAAGATGGGAGGATTTAAATACTGCTTGCACTGTAACACTTCACGGAATCATGGAACGGTTTGGGTTGGAAGGGACCTTAAATCCCATCCCATTCCACCCCCTCCACAGGCAGGGACAACTCCCACCATCCCAGGGTGCTCCAAGCCCCGTCCAACCTGGCCTTGGACACTTCCAGGGATGGATAAACACAATTAATACCCTGAAAAGACATTTTATGTAATCCTGGGCTTTCCACAGGTACCACCCTCATCCACTTCCTCTTTCACCCTTGATGGAAAAAAACCCCAACCATTGCTCCCAGTTTTACCACCAGCACAAAAATTTCAATTAAAAAGATGAACAGTTCTCTCTTCTATTTCCCCAATATTTGGGAATTAAAAGTTCACTGTGAGAGGATTTATAAGGGAGCAGTTGTGATGGGGATGAAGGAGAAAACGAGGCAAAGGCTGGAGTGAGGATGAACATGAGTTCACACTGGGAAACCTCTCAGGACATGGGAAGAGGGTTTAAAACCATGCTTGGAGAGCAGCTTAGAGACAAAACCACAACAGCCAGGCCCTGCCTAAGGTAAAAACCCCAAATTCTGGAAATAACAGTTCAGTGGAGAAAAAAAAAAATTAAAATATCAAGCAGAGTTCCCAAACTTGAAGAGAGGAAAGATCTCCCCACGCAATGAAAATCATCTGTAGCTCGCTGCAAGAGAGCTGAGACTTGGTAACCTCAAATGCAGGAAGTGTCATGAACTGAATTATTTCTGTCCCTTAATTATTATTTACACTAAAAAGATCCTGAGCACCTCAGTCAGAGCCAGGTCTGTCCTGAGCCAGATGTTTTAGAGCTCTTTTTTTTGGGTATATTAATACATTCCCAGTTACACCCCTTTTTTATAGGCCATTTACACCCCTTTTTTGGGTATATTAAATGGAGGGGAGGTGAGTGATTAACACGTTTCAACTCGCTCCCAACCTCCTGTACAAAAGGAGGAAAATTATACATGTACAAAACGTGAAGAAAAATAAAGGGGAGGGGGAAAGGGGTATAAAAGGGGAAAAAAGAGGGATGACAGGAAAAAAAAGGGGGGGCGAAAGGGAGAATGAAAGGGAACTTCATCAATGATCTCAGAAGTCTTTTCCAACCTAGTTGGTTCTGTGATTCTAGTGGGAAAAAAAACCAAAACAACA
Source organism: Daphoenositta chrysoptera (assembly GCA_013397915.1). Classification (NCBI taxonomy): domain Eukaryota; kingdom Metazoa; phylum Chordata; class Aves; order Passeriformes; genus Daphoenositta; species Daphoenositta chrysoptera. The sequence continues at coordinate 111,720 of VZRO01006865.1, read as the reverse complement.
GGGATAAAGGAGGAAAAAACGGGGCATGAGGAAGAACTTCATCAAGGTTGGACTCATTTACCTCTGAAGCCTTTTACAACATAATTGAGTCTGGGGGGGAAAAAGGAGGGGATGAAGGGGAAAAAATGGGG